>VYZR01002285.1:12892-30198 GCA_013400675.1 Oxylabes madagascariensis | reverse complement strand
GCTGGCTGGGCCTGATGCCCTGGTTGTGCTGTGCATGCCATGTGATCACACTCCAGATGATCTCTTCCATAACCTTCCCAGGCACTGAGGTCAGGCTGATCGGCCTATAGCTCCCTCCTTCTGACCCTTTTTTTCCCAAGAATCACCTTGGCCAACCTCCAGTCACCTGGGACTGCCTCAGTTAACCAGGACTGATGATAAATGGTTGAGAGTGGCTTGGTGGGCTCTTCCAGCAGCTCCTTCAGTGCCCTTGNAAAAAAAAGTCACTATAGGTCCTGGTAGAGAGTTTCTCTTCGTGTTTCTTATAAGCCTCCTTTAAGACTGTTCTAAGGTCTTCCTGGAGTATTCTCCATGCTGAACAACCACAACTCTCAGCCTGTCTACATAGGAGAGGTGTTCCCTCCCTCTGATGATCTTCATGGCCCTCCTTTGGACCTGTTCCAAGAAGTTCAAGTCTGGTGCTGGGGATCGCAGAGCTGGCTGCAGAACTCCTGATGGGCTCTCACAAGAGCAGAGTAAAGGGGCAGAATCGCTTCCCTTGACATGCTGCTTTTGATGCAGCCCAGGATTTACTTGGCTTTCTGGGCTGTGAGCTCACAGTGCCAGTTTATGGTGAGTTTTCATCAACCACCGACCCCAAATCTTTCTCTGCAGAGCTGCTCTCAATCACCTCTCCACCTTATCTTTGGCATAGAAAAGAATCACAGGCTCCAAACAAATAAATTCAGTGAGAGAACAAAGAACAGAGATACCTGAATTACAGATAGCTTATGTAAGATTTATTTGATGAAAGACAGCTAGAGAAATGCAATGTTAGAAAGCCGGAAGAGACAAAAAGGAAGACTTCCTAGACTTCTAAGGTAAGTTTGGTATTCAGGGCAATTAAAACTAAATTAAACTAGATTAAACTGAAACTCTTTGGAGCTCAATATATCTTGCAGATTGTTCTCAGTGTCCATCCCTATTTAAAAAAAATCAAATCTTCTTTTAATTAAACCATTTGACCTTCATTCTTCTTAGGGAACAACTTTCAGTTTCTACAGGATAATGAAAAACAAGTGAGTGGAACCAATGCCACTTTATACTCTATGTCTAACAGACCCCAGGAGCTACAGTCAAGAATGCAATTTAATAGCTGGAAGATGTCACAATTATTTGAGATGAGAGAACTACGTAACTTATAAATAAGAAGGTAATTAAAGCATGATATAAACTCAGCTGGTACCCAAACTACTGTTTAAATTTTATTAAACTCTACAACTTGAACTAAAACTCGGCATGTTTGTATCAAATGCTTTTAGTTTGATTTCATGCAGAGCCATTAGGCATTTCCAAGAATGGAACTAAAAGACAGTATTTTCATTTTCTCACATCAAGAAATTTTTACAAGCTTTTCTTTGAGACGTGCCTAGTTGAAAGGCCTTGAAATTTGAACTGAGGAATATTTTGATGACATAAAATGTCCCTGGAAAAAGTTACTTGAAGTTAGCACACTCTCAAAATATTGNNNAACAACAACAACAACAAAAAAACCCACAAAAACAAACAAACAAACAAACAAAAACCACAGTTCATACACGCTGAATAGAGAATTGTTATTAACTTTTCCAAGAACGTTTCAGTAAAATGTTGATTAAAGTGAGAATCCTGTGGGCCACTATTAAGCTGGATTTTTATTCTGCGGGACCACATCTGAGCAGGCTTTGCCCAGGTTAACAGCTGGAACCAATCTGTAGTACCTGAGAAGTACAGAAAGACAGGTTCAAATGCTCACTCATTGGAAAGCCAGGCCACAGAGAAGACCATACATTTGCAATGTTCTGTCTTAATCTCATATGATAGATGCTTTTATTACCTTTTATCTTTTTTTAAATAATAGTGTTGAATAATATTTAAATTTACAAATCTAAGCCCTTAGAATTTGGAAAATACTTATGGTTCCTGTGCAAAGATATTTTTTTGGAAATCTTTTTCCATTATTGCAATTACTTCCATGTGACCTCATATGATCAGGGAAGTTCAAGGAAATTTTTCCAAAAATGTAGCGAAAGGATTTTTTTCCCCTTAATTTAGCCCATGTGTAAAGATATGTAATACTTCATATAACCCTCAACAGTGTAATTTGTGTTTGCAGAATCTACCATGGTAATTGCTGATTATCACTTCTAGCTTTTCCTTTTAAATGCATCCTCCCAGACTCCAAATTCTAGGTTAGAGCCTTTCCTGTGATAAGCACATTCAGTTTCCATCAAAGGGAATGGAAATGCCACATGCACAACTTGTAGTCTGCACTTGTGCTTGCTACTTTGCTCTGATCACAAGATGTGATGTTTGCATCACAATGAGCATCTCCCCAAGCTGGAGAGCCATGCTTCTGTTGAGCAACTCTAAACTACATTGGTGGTTTTGCCACACCATTCTTTTACCAGACCAAACCTAATTTTCTACCTGTCTTGTCTCCATATGTCCTTCCTTTTACTTACCAAAGATTTAGACTGACTGAATTTAATGTCTTTTTTTCCTTTCCATATGGATTATTTAACAGTTCCTTTACAATGAGTCACATTTTCATGTTTTTCTTAGTCTCTTATTAAAACTGGCCCTATTAAATTTGCAATTAACCTTTTCTTTAATCTCAAGATCTGAAAGTACTCTTTCAGAAGGTGTGTTGAAATAGGTTAACAGTAGGTAAGCTTTTATAAAGGTGTCAAAAATGCAGGATATTATATGCAAAATTTTAGCAAGTGATTTACATGTTAAACCATAGAGTGAATGAAATTTGACATTCAACTCATGCGTCGGCACATCAATCTTTGTAATTTGGAAACACACTTTGTTATAATTATGTGCTTCCAGACTATGCTCCCTTCCAATGGATTTGCCAATTATTAGCCAACTAATATGCCAAATCAATTGATGCTCTGTCAAATGCAGAGACAATTGTAAATTTGATTCCTGCTGAAAGAGCTATTTTCCTACCATTATAGCAAAATGAATTGTTGAATTGTGACTATTTAGCCATCTCTTTTCTCCCATACATATGGAAGCTGGAAGGAGAAAGGAAGTTATGCAACACTAAGGTAGAATCAGCTCTGGAGGGAGCAGGAACTGTGAATTCTGACAAGATGCCCTAGATATAGCAGTATGGCATTTCCACAGTGGTTTCCATGATTTTACATTATTTCTGAATAATACCTGATGAAATGTCAAACTAGTTGACAGCAAAGTGGCTCTTACCATCTCAATACAGAAAGCAGACAGCTTTCAATTTTTTTTCAGTAGCAACAGCAAAATTTTTTTGTGGGAGCTCAGCAGGTATTCCACAGCATCTTGTCACTGCTTCAGAAAAAATATGACTTTACTATCATTCTGTGTGCTCATAAAATATGCTATACACTAAAAAATGTTATTGAATTACTAATAGAAAGTTCTGAAAATGGTTGAGAATCTGCCTATTTCCTTCCAGCTTGGCAACATGCTTGGAGGAGAGGGACTTGCCAAAGAAATAAATATGTAGCCAGACCTGCCAACATTCACTCATTCAAAACTACATTCTTTCATACTGAATTCATTTTAATGTTGTCAAGTTTTTCCCTTTAGGGATAAAGGACATTTACCATGAATATTATGAGACACTGACAAAAATGTCACAGCTATTTATTTCCTGAGGACACTGAATTGGTGAGTGAGGAAATGGTATTTCACCTAATAGTCCACACAGTGGCAATGTACTCATTCTGGAGTAATTCTGTTCATATCTTGCTGTTCAATGTCCTCATTCTGGAGTAATTCTGTTCACATCTTGCTTTTAAAGGCAATACTCCCTTTCCATCTCAAGAAAAGCATCTTCCACAGACCTGCATCTGAAGCACTGGCAGGATCATTCATGTATTTTCCTGTTCCTTTCCAGGCTAACAGAGGGAGGGTCAGAAAACTTTAATCTGCTCAAAGCCTCTGTTCAGATCACCTTGTCAGATGGATGCTTTTGACAAACTGCCTTAATAAAAGCAACAATACCACTGAAGCCATCTACAAATCTTCAATAATAATTGAATTCTATAACATTGAATTCTATTCTAAGAAAGAAATTCTATGGATGGTCAATTTTTGTTTGCTTGTTTTTTGGTGTTTTTTTTTTTTTTTTTGTACAAGCATCTCTCAGAGAGCAGTGACATCTCTGCCTGTCACTTCTTGCTGTTATTGACTTAAACTAAACTATTTTTTCATAATTTATCCTTTTTTCTTCAATACAAATCCCACAAGTTTTGCACTCTGTTGTCAATACATTAAATCATGCAGTTCTACGAACACTGGGTTTATAAGTGTCAGAAAGCCCCCTAAATTAACAAAATCAGAGTATTGTCTGGAACTCAAAGGCCTACATTCATGATGCATGCAAACTACTGTTTTTTTAAGTGCATGTGTAGCTTTGTGAAGCTTGGCAGGTTGTAGAACTTGGCATTGCTCAGGCTGCTCAGTAAATTATCTGCCTTGTCTTCTGACACAGCAGGCACAGCCTCAGTGTAGTATTATCTGTAATCCGCACAAAAGCCTTGTCTCCTACTTCTTCCCCTGTATCACTCTTTGGTAAAATGACCTGGGAAAGAGCCCTGTTCAAGAAGTCACTTAACTCCACAGGTTATCCCAGCCCTGTACACTCTATTATTCTGCATTGTCTGGTGGTCTTTGACAAGGTTAGAGTGAACTTTTTTAACAGGTATACTTGTTCAGAAAGTACTCCTAAACATATATACAAGTCCTTCTGCATTCTGCTTTCTGGGAGTAGCAAAATTTCATGTCAGTTCCTCAGTTCGATGTCCTCCAAGGGATATCTGACTTCAGTGAGAAGATCTGGCAGGAGAGAAGTATGGGATGCCTCTTTGCAGCTCTATAGGATGCTAAAAGCTTTTTCATAATAAAATCTTTTCAAGTCTGCAACGTGTATGACCTGCGGTATAACCTGCATGTGAAGCTTTCCTGCCTTGTCATTAAGCTTATTAACCATTTCAATGACTTCAGAAAGTTTCCACCCAATAATTCTGGATCTCATTAGTGGTCGATGGCTGTTCTCCAGACTCCCACAATGCTCCCCAGTCTAGTAGACCCCTCAGCTTGTGGCTAGACACGGTATTACCTCCCAGCTCTGCCTTACCAACACAGAAAACCAGTAAGAAGCCACAGGTCAGGGTTTCTTGGAGCTGAATTGAAAGAGCAGCATCTCTCTCAGCACCCTTTATGGTTACAGGCATCTCATCCCCACGCTTTAGGCATGGGAACTGACCACTATGCCCTTTCTGAGCTCCCAGCACAAGAAATGGATGAACAGATGAACAATTTGTGAAAACTATAGTCCACTACTGATAGTCATTACTGACAGGATTGTAATTTTCGCCTCCCCCCACATCTTGGCCAGAGCAGTTGTCAGACACTGCCTGCTCTCCGCACATAGCTTGCTCTGCCAAGATAGCTTCAGACAGCCCCCGCTGGAGCATAGCTTCCCACTGACATCAACTTACTCTGTTCTCTTGACTTTTGCTGGAAATCTGCCCTCATGCACTTCCTAACTCTTCTCTGGCCTCTGAGGCTATCATGGTTGCACTTTTTTGTGATACGTAGGGTATATGAAATCCATATGGACCACCAACAGTCACTTTAAACTTATGGTAAATCTCTTCATATGACAGAGCTGACCTGTTACTGTGCTTCGCAAATACATTTGAATTTATTTTGCTGTATTTTCTTTTCTGTATCTTTCTTTACCTTCATCTCATTCTTTGCTTTTGAATGTTGAAACACATACATGTCAAACCCTTCACCCATAAGTCAGCATCAGAAAGTATTTTACAAGAATCTGAGACACTTTTCCTCATTTTGTCATTTCACATCTCCTATTACTCTGTAAGAAACACTATAGCATTCCTCAGGTATAATAAATAGTTTTCTAGCTCTCCCTCTCTTTATAATCCATTTGTATGCAGAGTTGTGAAGTTTAATAAATACTAAAGCTTCTGCTTTTTGAAGACTTGAATTTTCAATTTCAAAGCCCATCCAAGTTTTAAAACATAAATAAAATTTTATTGGATAAACTACAGTTCAACACACACCTTGGTCCTTAAGTGTTTAGAAGAGGTCAAGGTAATTCTTCTGATTTCAGCTACCATACTTTCTCCTGTCTTTTCGTTGTTGTTGTTGTTAAACAGACTGCAGGGATCGGGCAATATCCAGCAATACCAACATTGCTGCCGGCTGCTCTGTGGCTGTATCTATTTGAACTCTCCTCAGGTACTTGTTCAAACCATCTTTAGTGCTGAAACCTGCTTCTTTGGCATAATTCCTGGCAGCTTCCCACACTTCAAACTTGTCCTGAGTGAGAACGAGCACCTGATGTGGCAGACTCTGATCACATTGCATTAGTGACAACTTTGTTTGCTTGGGACTCTTTCCAAGATCTGAATTGCTTTTTTACCTAGGTGAAGTTTTTAATCTGCTTTCCCCAAACTGTCAGGATTTGAAGTGAAACAGCATTAATCTGCTGAGTTTAACCAGCAGGTTGTTCTGAACCCAGTATAGATGCTCCCTTCCATGCTTTGAATATCAGGGTGAAATATATTCAAATGTATTTCTAGAGCATTATCCTACTAAATTTATTGATCATTACACACACAGGAACAGAAACACACACATACACATGTAGAGAGACACTCTCACTTGGCTTGCTGTAATGAATTGCATCAGATTGTTCCTGCCTTCCCTGCTTCCCTGCCTTCACCTTCCAAGAGAGCTCTAATGAGTTCATCACTGGTACTCCAAAGATAATTTGACAACTGTTATTCAGGTCTTAGGCAAATTTCATACGCCTCGCTTTTTCTCAAAGACAACTAGGCAGTTTTTATATAACAACCCACTCCCTGAATCTTACAGACGCAAAAAACAGCAGGAGTAAGAAAACAATTTTCCATATCCTGTGGTTTACATTCTCTCCCCAACCCCCATCAGATATTGTATTATTTAGCTAACAATCCTACTACAGATTTATGGTGAAATTACCATTAAGAAAAGTCAGGATGAAAGCAAATACATTTATTTGTTTATGCATGGAAAGTAGACAGGAGTGTTACTGAAGTTCATACAAACCCATTTGCAAGCAATAAAAAGGAGGGAAAATTATGCCTATTTCAAGAAGACATCCAAAAGGCCCTCCAGAATCTGTAACAAGCTGTACACACCTAATCCACATAGCTGAGGTCTGAGGACATTTAAAGGAGTGCACTTCACACTAGGAAACTGCTTGCTTTTAGACTTCGTCTTCACTTATGGCCCTTCTGAGTTTTCAGTCAGCTTAAAATCATTCTCTAACCATGCCTGCAATTCTTTCTTGATGTAGTTAAGATGTTTCCTTCCTTCCTTTCCTTCCTTCCTTCCTTCCTCATCTATCTATCTATCTATCTATCTATCTATCTATCTATCTATCTATCTATCTTTTTCTCCACCAGTCACTGGCTGACTCCTCCTGCTTTTAAAGCACTGGCATTCCCTGGGCACAGCCAAGGCACAGTAGAAGGAGATACTTAACCTGGCCAGCCACTGTCCCGTGGCTGCACCCTGAACAGCTGGCTGGTGCACCCCAAACAGCTGGCTGGTGCACCCCGAACAGCTGGCTGGTGCACCCTGAGGCGCAGAGACCTCCACAAATGAGCAGGATAATGTTCAAAGCTTCTCGCCATGCACGTTATGAACCTGTGACATGCCCTGTGATCAAAGAGAATACTAATTAAGTTTTATTCAACCTAATAAAAAATCCCGGTGGGTTGGAGGGATGGGCAGAGAAAAACCTTCTGAAATTCAACAAGGGCAAATGCAAGGTCCGGCAGGTCCCGGGGGAGGAATAACCCCCATGCTGGGAGCTGATCTGCTGGGAAACAGCTCTGCCAAGAAGGACCTGGCAATGCTGGTGGACAACGAGCTGCCCGTGAGCTATCAGTGCCCTTGGGGCCAGGAAGGCCAATGGTATCCTAGAGTGCATTAGGAAGAGCATTCTCAGCAAATCGGGAGAAATCATCCTGCCCCTTAGCTCAGCCTGGTGAGGTCAGATCTGGAGTGCTGTGTCCAGTGCTGGGCTCCTCGGTACAAGAGAAATAGGGAGCTCCTGGAGCTGGTCCAGCAGAGGGGGATGAGAGGATTGGAGCAACTCTCGTACAAGCAGAGGCTGAGGCAGCTGGTCCTGCTTGGTCCCGAGAAGAGATGGCTGAGCGTAGACCTCGCCAATGTCTATCAGTATCTGAAAGGAGGTTGCCCAGGATGAGCCAGGTTCTGCTCAGTGCTGCTGAACAATGAACAGGAGACAACGGGCAGAGACTGATGCACAGGAAGTTCCACCTGAACATGACGGTGAACTTCTTTACTGTGCGAGTGACTGAGCACTGGTACAGACTGTACCAGAGAGGCTGTGGATTATCCGTCACTGGAAATATTCAAGAACTGTCTCCATGCAATCCTGTGCCATGTGCTCTAGGACGACTCTGCCTGAGCAGAGAGCTCGGAGGAGATATCCCCGCGGTCCCTGCCAACCTGGCCCGCTCTGTGACTCACTGGATCCCTGTGGCGGGAGAGCAGCACAACGTCACCGAGCGCCCGGAGGCGACGCCCCGCGCTCTCCCGCGCTTTCCGTCCCTCCCCTTCCCTGCCCTCCCCCCGGCCCGGCCCGGCCCGGCCCCAGCTCCGCGTCCCGGCGCGANCGGGGCCCGCGCCGGCCCTCGGCCCGTGAGGGCGCGGAGGGTCCCGTTACTCCCCTCGGCGCCCGCCCCGCCGTGTCCGGCGCCGCTCTCGCCCCTCGCCCGCCTCGAGACCGCCTCCCCCGGGGCCCGTGCGGGACCGTCCCCGGGGGCTGCTTGTCCCCGTTGCCCGTGGCCGGCTCCTCCTGGAGCGCCCGGCGTGACGGAGCGCGGCCCCGGCCCCGGCGCGCAGGGGGAACGCGAGCCGGTGGCGGCGTGCGGGGGGGCGGCTGTCGGTGGCTCGGGCGCGGAGGCGTTTCCCCAAGGAGGTCAGAGATGGAAGCGCTCCTGTGTGCGCTCCCGAGGCGGCTCTCGCGGGGGCTCCGTGCCCTCGCCCCGCCTTGGCCGGCGGGAGCGGGACCGAGGTCCTTCTCTGTTGCCGCGCGGTAGTTTGGTTTTTTAACTTTTCGGAACGGCCCCGTGTGTATTCGAGTGTTTCGTCAGCTAAGAAGTATTTCACTCAAAAGAAGTGTTTTCAATATGCCGAGTTTCTCTTGTTATCAGCAAAAAGTTTTCAGACACGTTGTTTCAGCTGAAATTCTTTGTGGCGGCTAAGCCACGTTAATTCTTTCTCTCTGTCATGCTTAAGGCTCCATTGTCAAGCCTGGTGGGGAATCTCTCCCGTTGAATTAAATACCAGCGTCTAGGTTTAGCATGAATTCCCGCTGCATGGCTGCATCGGGTCTTTTATCGCTCTCATCACTCGAGCGGTCAGCAGAGTTCAGGGCATTGTTTGGTGAAGAATAAAAAGCATTATTCCCGATGCTGCGGTGAAAATTCCTCAAGTATGAATCCAGAGTGAGAAGGAGGGGAGACATACATTTTTAGAAAGGTAGTGCAATTCGGTATTGATAACTGCACTTTCTAGAGACTCAGCAAGAATTATGCCCACATTCCTGAACATAGAGCTGCAATGGAGGCCATTCCCTGGGAGCTGAATTTCTTTCTCTTCTCAACTGCCTACATATAACCTAAAAACATTTCTAAAAAATTTTGATCTCGATTGGAATTGTAAGAGCAAGTTCATTGTGCAGCTGTGTCACAATGCCTTTGAAATAAAACATTGTATAAGAACTCTAAAGCTTAGATTCTTAGAACTGGCATATTTGTCAGAAACTTGCTTGAAACTGAGTTGGAGTTCTTTTTGATCTTCGTAGATACATAATGCACTATGGTCAATCAGAATAAGAAACCTTAATTGGCATGATACTAAGTTTTTCAAGTCTGTTAGTTTCCTATAAAAATACAAGGAGTACTGTAACATTAACTTTTTTACCTTATTTGGCGTTAGTTTCTGAATATTTGCAAGGTGTGCTGCAAATACTTTTATGGTTTAGGATCATTCAGTGTGAAAGGGTCCTCAGGAGGTCTGTCATGCTCAAAGCAGTGTCAGCTATCAGGTCAGATCAGGTCACTCGGGGCTTTGTCCTGCTAACTCTTGAAAACCTCTAAGAATGGAGACTGCACAAGCTCTTTGAGTTACTCACTCCTGCTTGACTTGTCCTCATTAGGACAGAGAGATCTGGACCTCTTCCAGTCTGAACCTCCTTTTTTCAATTTATGCCTGTTGTCTCTCAGTTTTCCATCATGCATGGCTGTGAAGAACCCGCTCTTGTCTTCATGGTGGGTTAATGAACTTTCACCCAGAAACACAAATCTGTCTCTACAGTGTAACTAGACTGACTTAAGTTGTCTATTTCTTGAAGTCAGATTTCTTTGGATAAAAGCTTTGCATAGCCTTTAAAATATTTGCTTCCTAAAAGCATACAGGACTCATTCTTGGTTTTAAACATAGGCATAGTCCAATCAGTTCTTCAAAGTGTACTTACTGTTGGAAGGTAATATTGAATACATAAAGGATTTAAATAACTGCAGGTAAATTGAATAGCAGGTTTTCACTTGTATCCAGTGAAAACCAGTCAGAATGAGAAGCAGATGGACGGGGAACTAAGCAGACTCAGGTTATTTCAAATAGGTTTGGTCATTGAAGTAAGAATGAGGGGTATTCAGTTGAAGACTGAACTTGATGGAGATGTAGAGTCATATCCTGTTTGGGAGGATTGTAGTAAAATATGTTAAAAAAAAAAAAAGGGGGGAGGAGGAAAGCCTGATAACTCCAAACTCAATTTATGTGTATGGATTTAGATGTGTATAGTCTGCTCTTGTGAGACCCCGCTGGAGTACTGTGTCCACCTCTGTGGCCCCTAATACAAGAAGAATGTGGACCTGTTGGAGAGGGTCCAGAGGAAGGTCACAAAGGTGATGAAAGGGACTGAACATCTCTCCTGTTAAACACAGGCTGAGACAGTTGAGGTTGTTCAGCCTGGAGAAGACTGGAAACACCTTAGAGCAGCCTTCAAGTACCTAAAGGGGACCTCCAAGAAAGGTGTAGAGGAGCTTTTACAAGGGCTTGCAGTGATAAGACAAGGGACAGTGGCTTTAAACTTGAGGAGGGCAGCTTTAGATTGGATATATGGAATAAATTCTTTACTGTGAGGTTGTTGAGGCACTGGAACAGGCTGCCCAGAGAAGCTGTAATGCCCTGTTCTTGGAAGTATTTAAGTCTAGGTTTACTGGGGCTTTGAGGAACCTAGTCTAGTGGAAGGTATCCCTGCCCATGGCAGAGGGTTTGGAACTCGATGGTCATTGATGTCCCTTCCAATCCAAGACATTCTGCGATTATGTGTATGAGCTAGCATGCTCGTAACTTAACCTGACTAGCTGGCTGAAATCTGGTTGGTTTATTTTACCATCTATCCTGGAGCATTATCTGTGACTATAAAAGCCTGTCTTCCTCTTACTTGTGTGTCTGTCTTCTAATAGAGAAACTTTTATTTACTTCATTTTGGTGATTTTATGCTCTTTTAAAAAAAGTGCATTTCTCAGGTTTGGGAGAACATGAGTACTAAGCGTAGACAATAGATACTTGCATGTGTTATGAAAGTTGGTCATGGTGCATGAGAAATTTGTACTTCTGTATAACATAACTGGGGAACTAATTGTAAACTTAAAAAATACAGTAAGATGTAGCAGGAACCAGGTACATAGAGTGTCGGCAAAACTGTTAATAAGATGGATAGGGCCAGCAAAGAAGTCTCCCACCAGCCCGGAGGGAAGGTTCTGTGTTTGGCCATGTATCCCTTGTTCCCCTTTGCTTTAGCATCCTCTGAATGCAGTTTATTGAATTGACAGAGTTATACCATTGAACAACTGCTTAGGTTGCTGCCATTTTTAGTGAGTTAAACAAACAACTCAAAATAGAATTTTATGGTTGTCAGAATTGACATGAAAGAAGCTGGCTTTTACTGTGTTTCAGCTGTCTGTGACAAACTCTGTGCTGGGCCTGGGTTTAGGGAACTGTCGTATTTCTGTATTAGTCTTTGGATTTGTAGATAATAATGCAATATAAATATATACATTCATGGAAGAGGTTAACCTGAGAAGACTTTCTATTCTGACCCTAAACCTCATTTAATTTCGCAGTCTCCATGAAATGATTAGATTAAATGGAGGGATTCATTGGGGATTCAGAGTTTCTTTGACTGTGAGTGTATGTTGGCAACCAGAGAGAATATGAAATGAGGATTGACTTTGTGAAGAAGGCCTACTGGGAAGCAGGTACAGAAAGGGAGGAAGATGATGTCTAATATTAATGCAAAACTGCTTAATTGACAATAGCAGGTATCCTGTCAAGTTGTCTAAGAGCTAGTTAGAGTATTGGAAGGACCTACTGCATTGTTGGAAATGGGAAGTAGGCAGGCAGGGAACTGATAGAAATGAACCTGAGCTTTGCAGGATAGTTTCATTCCTTGAGTTCAGGATGGGATAATGAATATTTGACAAGGGTGAAGTAATTAATCTTCAAGATTGTCCACAAAAAGTAACTTGGAGGTACTAAGTATAGAACTATTTCTGAATGTTATGGGGGGGGGTGTGCTATTTAGCTTGTGATTCTCCTGCTCCTACCTACATAGGTTTAGTATATTTAAAGAAACCCATTTTGTTTCAAAATGCTCTCAAACACCATGTTTCGGATAGCAAAAGTTGTTTTAATGTATTTTCACTCTAGCTTCTAAGTAACAATGTAATCTAAAAAGGAGACGTGTGAAATGCATGCCAGAAGCATGTAAGCAATGTAACTGAATTTCTTATTCAACGTTACATTTTGATAAGAAAATTTTCCTAAGGAGGAGACTAAATAGCCTCTCTTTCTGAAATTCAGGCAGGAGTTTGAAAATAAGACATTCCTTCCTATTCAGAGTGTGTGATTGAGACGTGTGGCCACATAACATTGTAGAAGTTTTAAAAAGGTTCAAAACCAGAACGGATCCAATTTTTGGACTATACATTTGTCTGTGATTATTAGCCTGTTGATCACGGCTCAGTCTCAGGCTTCCAATGTTCTTAATTCTTTGATATGATAAAAGCTATGATGCATTCCCAGTAGGACGTGTTTGGTGTATGTTGTATTTCTACAAGTTTATGTTCTATTTATATTTTGTAACTAATCTCCTAAGTGGCCAGTCATGCATATGTAGATCATTCTGATATGGCAGATCTTTCTAGATAATTAAGATTTTACTCATCATTTTAAAATAGGTCATGCATTTTTATTTTGATAAGCTTAAGGTTTTTTTTTCTGCTATATTTGTTTGGGTTTTTTTTATTGGATGGATACTTACTACTTTTTATTGGATGTTGTTTTAAAAGGAAAGACAATTCATATTAATGCTTAACACATGCCTTCTAATAAATGTTTACAGTAACTGCATCTCTTTTTATGCAGGAGACCTACGAGACTATTCCAGGCCCATCAAAGATCACTTACCTCCTGCAGGCAATCAGGAACAATGCTACTCCCGAGGAGGTATGGCTAAAATATCCTTGGATTTGTGCAGATTTTCAAGAGGACTTGGAGAAGAGGGGAAGAAATCAGTTCTGATCATTTTGGGATAAATGAGCAAGTTTGATATTAACTGAAGCATCTTCATTTACTGCACATTTGTAGGGGGACCACTCATCTTCTCATCTTGTTTGTTGCATGCCCAATTCACTAGCTGAGACTTTGGTACAGGATATTTAGTTTCAGGAATAGTTTTTCATATGCAACTGCTTGGATTTCCATTGTTTTCTGTTGTGTGCTTTGCTTAATGAGTGCTATTTTCCATTAAATGTGTAACTAATACGTGACTTGCTGACATGTTTCTTCAAGTTACATTTGAGAAGTGATTTCTACTTGAGGTCCTGTGCCTAAACATATTAAACTTGTGTGTTGTCTAAAACTTATTGTGCTTCTTAAGTCATCTAGCAGTATTATGGAATGAGTGGAGAATAGTCTAAATATTGTACATATTTTTTAATCTGGGCATAAAGCAAGGGTACCTTTTAGTTACTGCTTAATTTTGTAAGGCTCACAACTTTAGCAACCAGTTAAAGTACTTACTGGTAAAACTATTATTCACTTGGATATGCAGAGTGAAGAACTACTAAACTTTCAAGATACTACAAATTTTAAGTGACATCAGTCACTTAATTTCTGAACAATATTATAAGAGCATAAGTGTGCTGTTTCTGTATGGATAACAATCTCTTCTGGCAGACTATTCAATTTAGACTTAATTGCCATTTGTGCTTTTTAATGCTAAGTATCAGCTTACCCATACTGATGCTTATCGATCTACAATGTTGTGTTCTTCTGACAGACTCCTTCAATATTATACTAGCAACTGGTTGCATAAGAGGTATCTAGTTTTCCTTGCTGCTCCTCTGAGATGTTTCAAATGATAGAAAAATGTAGAGCAGTGTTACTACAAAGTGTAAATAAATACTTTTTTCATGTGTTTGCTGATTTTATTCCCTTTACATCAGCTAAAGAAATAGGCCAGTGTAAAACTTAGGAATCTTGCCAATGACTTGGATTCCAACTTGCAAAGTACAAAAAAACCTTTTCACCTGTAGAAGTTACTCTTGCCAAAGACATCAAAGGCTAACATTTGTAGAATAACTTGACATTTAACTCCACCAATGGATTAATCAAAGAAAGGTTTAAATGTTAGCTCTTAACATAAGTAAGCATTAGGTGCTGGACTCAAAAAATCCTGATTAATAAAACCTACAACCTATTCCCTGTAAATCCAACTACTTGGTAGCCTAATTAGAGCCTAAGTGAAGTAATCCCCATGCTCAGTCTAAACACTGCATATAAACATGCTGGGAAACATTCTGTGCATGTTTAATACTATGCTGGTATCAACAGGTAGTTTCTGCATTTGTTTTATAGAGATCCAAATGCTGAGCAGAATATTGCATGTCACCAGTGGATAGAGCTTTGGGCCTGGTATGTGTCCTCTGAGCACACTGAATGCACCAGTGTCTCCAAACATAGGACACTGGAAGGAGCTTCAGAACTTTAAACATGCCTTGTCCAGGCTATGTGAAAGCTGGGTTCAGATCCCTCTTCATCTTGAAGCCTCTGTACTGCTTTACCTCCTTGCAGGAAAATTAGGCTGAGGAAAATACCCCATCCTGTTTGCATGAGTTGGGTGTCTGTGTTGTAGAGAGTACAAGATTTGTAGGACTACTCAGACAGCAGCTGGGGAGATCCTCCCTCTGCAACCCAGTAGTTTTGGCATTTAAATGGAGAAACAGGAGTGCAGATCGTGCTCCCAGTATCCCTTGCATTTGACATAGAAAACACCATGTAGCTAATGGTAACATTTGCATTAATAGCAAAGTAATGCTGTTCACAGAAGTGGAGGGAAGCATCTGACCTACAGATAGAACATTTCTGTGCCAGGTGATGTGCAGGGTTGTGCACCTCAGTCTGAGGAGGGCCTTGTCCTTACTTGCTGCACCTGTAGTCTTCCTGTTATGGAGTTAAGACTCTACTTTCTGTGCAACTGCATTTTAAAGGGCTGTACAGAAAGAGGGATATATATGCACAGTTTATTTGATTCCTTTTATTCCTAGGACTTGCCTTAAATACTTAAGCCTTTCACTTTGCAGTTTTGATTTATCACATAAATCTTTGAGAGGAGCAGAAGTTCTGCATTTTCTCCTACATTTGTTTTTTCTTGGTTAACTCTGGATTGGCAGCTTTTGATTGTGTCCTAATTTACAGATGACTGATAAAATAACAAACGCTCTGTAAAACTGTTCCTGCTGTACTCACAGCCTTCTGGGAGGGCCCTGACCTCTCCCGACCTCTGCCCATATTGTCACATGAAGGGATGCGTTTCTTAGTTTGAAGACTGCTGTCGTGGACAGCTTCCTGTTCAGCCTTTGGGAAGGAAGGCAGCCCAAGGATGCACCACAGTTCTGCCTTTGAGTTGTCTGTGGGCCTTCGGCACCCTGTGCTTTGAACTCCACATAGGACTAGATCTCTGAATGACGTTGTGCATGTCCGTCTTTGGACCATGTGCTAAATGTTCTTTACTTCCATCCCTGCGTATTTCCTTCTTAAGGACTTGAAAGGAACAATAAAACAAAAGTAAAATTCAGTGTGACAGTGCTACACAGGATAGTCAGACTCTTTTTTATAAAATATGTAGGCTTACGTGGATGCTTTGATTATCAGTGGAGGAGAGCATGGCGTCCCAGATTGCTGTTCATAATTCTGCTGCTGCCCTGCTCAGAAAATTGATTTTCTTCTTGTGCCTTGTTTCCATTATTCCTAAAATACTAAAACATTTTTAACACCCTATAAATTCTACTAATCAGAAGAAGTATGTTGAAATTTGAGTATTATGACTGCTTTTTATATTAATAACTTACTTACATACTTCGGTTGTATGTGAGCATCTCAGTTATTTAGACATGCAGAAGACCCAATGCTGGGAAAAAAATGTGCTCTCTTTATGCTTCATTGGTAGCTGGAATTCCTTCTTTGAGAATGTATGCTTTATATTGTTGCTCTCCTCATTAAAAGCTATTGCCACGAAATTGCAGGATTTTAAAATGCTTCTTTGAGTACATATCTTGAAATACTTAAACGTAATACTTAAATACTTAAACCTTTGGGGCGTGTGAAAAATACATATATTCTTTCTTAGAGTAGAAGAAACAGCCCTGGAGGTGCCATTAATTCAGCCATATTTGTCATAATTAAATTGACAATGATAGTTTTCATATGTAAGTGAATATCTGCTGAGGAAAATACGCTATGTTTTTGTAATTAGAAGTCAGTTAGTTATTTGTCACTCCTTAAAACACTTGAATTTGCTTTAGGGATTTTGGGGATTGTTTTTTTCCTAAGCTAGTAACTATAACCAGGTGATAATTCAGGTAGTGCTGATCTTGTGCTTTTCTGTATACCTAACTACTTGTGTTTTCACTTTGCAATCAGTCTGTTTATCAGTCGTCTAATATTTTAAATTCTTCAGAGTTGGAAATTCTTATCCTTGTTTTCATAAAGCATGTAGTCTCTACCTCTATTCCCTGTCTGTCCACCTGTTACTACTTCATGAAAGAATATGATATAATGTGAGTTCAGTCATTATCTGATGTCCAGAAACATGCACTGAAACACAATGCCTT
>VYZR01002282.1:28158-42663 GCA_013400675.1 Oxylabes madagascariensis | reverse complement strand
ATTATAGAGCAAAAAGCAATAGTTTGAAGTGATTGCTTGTACCTGGACTGGCAACAGAAGTATTCAGCTGAGGAACTGTAGCATGAAACTAAAGAAAATACTCAATAAATCTTGAAAATACCATATTCTAACCACCAAAAAAATCTTATACTGACAAAAAGACTTCTTGTGTATAATATGAGTGGAAAGACTGTGGGCCTTGTGCCACGTTCTGCTACCAATCTGCTTATCTNAATCCCCCTGGCTGAAGATGTCTTAAAGGGACAAAAACTCGGGGATTTTCATCTGCCACTGTGTTTGTACCTGATCATACAAAAGGTGCTAGCCCAGGGGTTGTTTTATTAAAGAGCAGTGCAGAGGCAGCTTAGGGCAGCTGAAGTAGAAAGAATTGTCCTCTGTAAGTGACTTAAGTGTAGTCCTTACAATCAGTGCAGGCTACAGAACACTTCAGCTCACCCTGATGGGGTCACTGCTGACTCTTCAGATGACTAGCGTTTTAAAAGCCCCATTGCTCTCCAGAGTCCACTCTTTTAACTTGGATATAAAGTTCCTCAACTTTGAGACATCCCAGTGTGCAGATTTGGCAGTCATGACACAGAAGANNNNTGGCAGTCATGACACAGAAGACCTATACACTTTTAAAAGCAGCAGCTAGAGACCATAGGGGAAGTTTGTCATAGTGGCTAAAATGACCCCAGGTGCTGCTGTTCAGGCCACTAGATTCTGAATCCCTTCAAACTTTGGATTAATTTCTTTATTTTTCTTCAAATTAGAATTTTAATGTGATTCATACCTAAGGAGAAGATGTTTGCACATGTGTTTGTTACTGTATTGGCCTTACATATTGTAAAAATACATTTCATTATTTTTACAAGAATATAATTCTTACCAAAAATTGCTTATTTTCTCTCTTGTTTTACTGCAGATGATCATACTAGGGTTAAATTAGCACAGCTTGCTGAAAAGGATGGGAAGCTGACTGATTACATTAATGCCAACTATGTTGATGTAAGTGCCTTTTTCTAGCCATTGGCCNTGGCAACAGAAGTATTCAGCTGAGGAACTGTAGCATGAAACTAAAGAAAATACTCAATAAATCTTGAAAATACCATATTCTAACCACCAAAAAAATCTTATACTGACAAAAAGACTTCTTGTGTATAATATGAGTGGAAAGACTGTGGGCCTTGTGCCACGTTCTGCTACCAATCTGCTTATCTGCTTGCCCTCATGCACTTTGTCAGGGTTGCCTTGGACCCTGGAAAACAGAAGAACATAGTTCAAGTGAACTTTTGTGGATATCCACTGGCTGCTCCCTGTTAACATCCCACGGTACTCACAGTTCCTTTCCTGCTACGTGACTAGACACACATTTGCCCAGTGAGACAAAATGAGGTCAAATCCAATCACAGGGTGTGTGTGTCTCTGATTATGTGATGGGAGCATTCCTGTATCCTGGGCTCACATGAGGAGACATTGCATCGCACTTGCCACACACTGGCAGCAATGCCTAAAATGAATGTGAATTTTATCATACAACCTATAAAGCATCTCTCAGATGATAAAGACACAGCAACTGCAGATGAGGGCTGCACTAGGAGTACCACTTCAATTGTAACACCATGCTATAAACAAGCACTCTTCTAATGCTCTTATAGAAGGCTATATGACTACCCAGCCGAAAGGCTGGATATATCACAGCTCTCTCCCGTATATTCTAGCCGTACACAGGCTCATTCTTACCCTTGCTACCAGATATAAACGTACTCTGCCCATGCTCTAATCAGGAGCCATATACAACTCTACTGACTTGGATATATTCCTATTTTTCCTATAGATCGTGTTATTTTCTTTAGTTTTTAGAGTGTATATAGAATGGAAAATTCCACAATATTAGACCGTTTTAACCCTGATAGTATGGTTTAAATCTATTTTTTTTGAGTTTTCCAAATAAAGAGCATCTTTGCACAGCTATCCCTCTACAGCACAAAATACCTGTTGTTTGTTCTCTTGCACAGAAGATCATGTCTATTATAAACTGGGTATATTGATGGTCCTGATAGTTTTGTGCTTTACTCTGCTCTTAAATTTGAACATTTCAGCTTATTAGTTTGATATTTTAAGAGGTTTTTTTCTCCTTTTCTTTCTTTCTAACAGAGAAAATGTGACCAGTACTGGCCTGCTGAAGGTAGTGAAGAATATGGGAACTTCTTGGTTACTCAGAAGAGTGTTCATGTACTTGCCTATTACACTGTGAGGAACTTTACTCTTAGAAACACCAAGATCAAAAAGGTTTGTGGCATCCTAAAAACACAATTAAGAAAAAGGAAGCATTAAAAGATGCTCAGAATATTTTTAAGGCAGTTGACAACTCTTTTCCGGTGTATATGTAAAGCCAAATCCTATAGATCTCAGCCAGCCAAGATTCTTGTCAACTTCAGTTAATTTGACCAGATGAACAAACTCAGAAAACTGTAGGACCATCAGGGAAAAAGCAGTGATCACATTGGAGAGCTGATGTGGACTTTGCCTGCCTGGGTAGCAGGACTGTACATTTTCAGAAAGAGAGCAACTTGAAGAAAATGTGGTATGAGTTAAATTACCCACTTCAGCTCTCCATTTTCCCATTTAAAGACAGGTGAATACACTCTTTGTTTTATTGTAACCAGAACCAGCATGATCTCAGCTCAGCGGGGTGATGTTAGTCACTTTGAGGAGAATTCTGAAAACTTAATTTATTCCAGCCACATAAACGTCTGAGACATCTAGCCTCTCACCCTCCCTGCATTATTAATACATAACGTTCAGCATTTACTATCAATTAATTTATTCTGCCTATTTTAGGAATAAAATTTAGCCTTAAATGAGACGACCTGCTTTCTAAAGGCATCCCTGCCTCTGAGTTGCCATGGAGGAGGGGAGCTTAGAAAAGCAGGCTACACAAGGCTACTTACCTTGTAGATCACTAAAGCTGGGTGAGATGAATCCTACTCTTTCTGTTCACTCAAGAGAGGAGAAAAGTGGCAGGAAGAACTGGTGACTCTTGAGAGCAGCTGTAATTTGTTACCCTCCAGTGCTTTTTATCTTTCTCTATGGTTTTCTGAGAAAATGTAAGGTCATTTTCCCACTCAGTGGGCAAGCTGATGAGACAGAAGCACTGGTCCTTCCCCTTCTCTTTGAAGGCTGGAATATTCAGAGCCAGATGGCATGCTTTGAACTAAATAGGGAGAGTACTAGTTCAACAACTATCAGGTATGAAAATAAAATGGAGGAAGATGTAGGCTGCTTACATGTGGAATTATTTTTTGTTGCAGGGTTCCCAGAAAGGGAGGTCTAGTGGACGCATAGTGACTCAGTACCATTATACCCAGTGGCCAGACATGGGTGTTCCAGAATATACACTGCCCGTTCTCACCTTCGTGCGGAAGGCATCGCATGCGAAGCGCCACGCTGTCGGGCCTGTTGTGGTTCATTGCAGGTGTGCTTTTTAGTGCTGTAAGGTTGACTCCACATTTCTTTTCCAGAAAAAAAGAATTTTTCAGTGGTGGGTTAAGCAAAATTTCACTCTTGCATTTAACGATTCCTGATGGAGTAAGATTAACTTCTTAGCTGTCATTCTTATCTGATATTTCTCTTCCTTCATAAGGCAAACTAATCAATTGTGCCACTTCTGTAAATCTGTAAATCTCCATAAGCAAGATGATGCTGCTCTGCACTATGGTTTGTTTTTTGGTTTGTTGGTTTTTGGGGTTTTTTTGCTAAACTGCTTTTACTTCTATTTCTTTTTCACATTTCTGTACTGCTATCTTGAATGTTTACCAGATACACATGTGGGGATAATTGTTCCATTTCTGAAAATATATTGTTAGGATGCTTTTGGCTCATGCTTTCTTTGGTGCAGGGATACTCTCTAATCCTAAGAGGAGCTCTGTGCACAGGAGAAGACTCACTCTATTCCTGGCTGAACTACAGCTCTGCTGTTTTTAACATTCTCTGGGCTCTAGCAGTCATTTGCAATGGAGGAGCATTCTGGGGAACGTTTGAGATCTGCATGTGCCACAGTGTGCAGGCAGGTGTTCTGTCAGTGCTCACTAAAACTGGCAGCTCAGGGAAAATTGGTTTAAAAGGGCTTGTAGGGCCTGGAATGACTTCACAATGCCCATGAAGGACCGGGTTATTTTAAAATATATAAGCAGGTTCTGATTTTCCACTATAGTACCTCACCTTTGATGGAACATTTGGAAAGAGAACCTCCTCATGAATTCTGTCCTTCTGGAGCTGACTCTGAGAAAGCCAACAGGTAAAGTCACCTCACAAATGCTGCAAATGAAGATACTTTATTTGTGGGATGATCTAATCTGAATGACATCTGTTTTTAGCTTGGAAAATGAAAATTCCATATCTTGTTGTTCTGCTGCTGTTTACATCCTTCCTATTTTTGGAAAATTCAAAATGTCAAGTCTGAGATTGCTGAGATACTGGCAATACATTAGGAGTCAATTAAATTGAGTTTTTAAAAAGAGAATGGTGGGAAGTTGTGTGGCTTCAGTCAGACCTCTCCTTTGGGTCATAGGTATAACTCACCTCTATCTGTAGGCAGTTTTGTATGATTTTTAGCTAACCTCACCACATGCACTATGGAATTTCAAAGGAATCATCTCATGTTTGTAATGTAACTTTTATTTATATTTACAGGCTATATGGAAGACACAAATGATGAGATTCATGAAACTTATTTTAGCTATTTTTATTTGGTACTTTTCATGTTTTGTCTTTCATAACAAGTACAGATGGTGTCTGGTAATCTTTGTGTCTAGCAGGGTATTAACAACCTTGACCTTTGAGTTTCATATTATACTTATTTAGACAGTTTATTACAGCAGTCTGAGCTCACACTACCTCTGGGTCCCCTCTGTGGCAGCAATGAGATGACTGAATTAGCGTGCATAGACTGAGCTGGATCTGCCCATAGGGGACCATGCAGACCTGGCATGGTGCTGCTCTCAAGTTACATGTACAGTATCCATAATGTTCCTTCGTATCTTAGAGGGAAATTGCAACTGACTATATCCCACTAGATAACAAAATCTGACCTCTTTACTTTGTACTTCCTACCCAGATATTTATAAAAGAAAAAGTTCTTCTTTAGTTTTATGGTACAGCTGATTTTATACTACATTAATCAGAGTTCATAACAGGAATGACTTGATTAACCCTTTCCTTCTCCATTTTCTATTTATAAGATAGTTTTCAATAATTGCTTGTCATCTTAATTTTGTTTAAAGAGCACTAAGTTTTTTTCTTTTACAGATATACTCTCAACAGTGCTGCCATTTCCTGGGGTTTATCTTTGAAATCCCCTAAATTGTAGTGGATTGCATAATGCAACATTTGCTTTAAAGTGGGGATTCAACATAGAAGAATTTGAACACATTAACTGTGCCCAAATGCTGACATATACCACCTTTTCTAGATATACTAGGCGGAGGACGCTAAGGAATATCAGAAGCCTGAAAATTGGAGACCTGCAGGGAATCCCTTAGTTCTATTTCAGACAATAGTTTAAAAATTATTTGAGAAAATGATCTTTAGGTCTATTCTTGCACAAAGAAAAAGATTACTATTAGCCTTGAACCTTTAGCCAAGTATATCATGTAATTCATTTGTAGAGGGAAATCTTCCCTGTGCAACAGTTTGTTGAAAAAGCTATGTGTATGGAACAGTTCTTTCCATTTGTTTTACTTCAGGCTCAAGACTATTTTTTTGTTTTATAGTGCTGGTGTTGGAAGGACAGGCACGTACATAGTGTTAGACAGCATGCTGCAGCAAATTCAGCACGAAGGGACAGTCAACATATTTGGATTCCTAAAACACATTCGTACCCAAAGGAACTACTTGGTGCAGACTGAGGTAAGAATAAAATATAAATAGCATGAGACTATTTCTGTTTGCTGGAGGAGAGATAATGGAATCCTCTTTCTGGCACCACCATACAGACAGAAACCAGTCACCAGACTGGATTTTCCCTTTTGCTTCCCTTGGTTTTGTAGTGATATCCTTCTAGGCACGGTTAGAGCAGTGCACTAGAAATTACCTTTCTGTGGGCTCTTGTCTGTTTATTAAGGGGGACTCTGAAGGAAGCCTGTATAAATCATGCTTCCCACAGTAGTTCTTTCTTGGCAGGACTTGTATTTTTGTCATGGAGCTTTTTGAGGATGCACCATTGTCAGGCATTCAAATCTTCCCTGAACCTCATCAAACAGTTCATATTAGACAATAAAATATGGAAAAAAGCTATTTCAGACAGAAAATTATATATAGATGCTTTAAACTGAAGATTATTTATAGAATATTGAAAAACCGAGAGAAAACAATAAGGGCAACAGCAGGGCATTTGAAAGTCTATTTCAGGTTTCAAGAACAGGTGGTTAGATTCCCCAGTGCCTTTCAATAGGAAAAAAAGTTAATCAACAGCTAGGGTGCTTGTTCCAAAGGATGTGAGAGAGAAAATAGAGACTAGCAGTAGGAACTATGGGTAGGACTGGCTTGAAAATTTGACTGAAGGCTGTGCTTGCATTTTTAACTCTATTCTGTTAACGTGAGATATCACAAGCAGTGAGGATTTGGTGTTATATCATACATATATATGTGTAAGTATGTACTGCAAGTGTAATTGCCAAGCGTGCTTGTAAGTGTGTACTGACACAGCAGAGGAACAGCCTTCACTATAGAGGGTCACATTTGAGAAAACCCCTGTGAAAAATTACTGACCACATCAGAAGTGGCAGCTAAACCAGAGGTATCCAGGGGAATCTGAAAATCAAGAGAGCTCAGATGTTTGGTTGTGTTTTCCTAGGAGCAGTACATCTTCATTCATGATGCATTGGTCGAAGCGATACTCAGTAAAGAAACAGAAGTCCTTGAGACTCACATTCATGCCTACGTTAATGCTCTCTTGATACCTGGACCAACAGGAAAGACCAGACTGGAGAAACAATTCAAGGTGAGCTCTCTGAGATAGTAACATGAAAATCTTCAGGTTTGTAAACCTGAATGACTTAAAAGGAGGTATCTCAACAAAACTTTCATCAGCTTTCTCTACCTAAAATTTAACTGCTGAGCCTAAATTAATGCGGTCAGTTGGGACAGAATTATTTGCATACTCTTTAACAAGGAATCCATCCAAAAAAATCCACAAAAAAAAGATCATGAGAAATAGGACAGTAAGTAGATTTTGGAAAATTTAACTACATGCCTTTGCAGGAAGATCTCAAAGGTAGAACTGCAGTCTGGAAAGACACTATTCTGGCAGATATTTCATGAGCTATATTGATCAGTGTACTCCCCTCAGTGTACAGCATTGGCTAGATGACAGACCTCACCTTCAAAGATACAGTTATTGATCTCGGGTTCAAAAATAATCTGAACTGCTAAGAACAGTGAAGAAGAAATATCCTGGCGACTTGTTAAGTAATTTTGACAGATAACTAGATAACTAAAGTTAAGAGAGACAGCAAACCTGCAATATATGCACCCTTCTGTTTAATGCAGCTTATGAAGAAATGGCTTTTCTACAGTTACCTGACTTTTTTTTAACTTCATTATTTCAGTTACTGAGCCAGTCTAACACACAGCAGTGTGATTATTCAACTGCACTCAAACAGTGTAACAGAGAAAAGAACCGAACCTCATCTATCATTCCTGGTAAGCTTATTCAAATCCTCAACAAGAACTGAAGACATCTGCATTGGTTTGGAGCAATGTTCTGTAAAGTACTTACAGTGAAGAAGTGAATTAAGAATTACACGTAGAAAAACTAAATAGATGGCTGGATAGCACATTATCCCAATTGATGGAGGCCAGTGTTATCATTACTGTGAGATGTGAGATAATTGCTATAATATTATAAGAGTCATTGCAACATACTTACAAATTCATAACTTTTTTTACAGTGGAAAGATCCAGAGTGGGTATCTCATCACTATCTGGTGAAGGCACAGACTACATCAATGCTTCCTATATTATGGTAAGTCAGTTAATATATTGGTCAAAAACAATGAACAGCTATTTTCAGAGCTGCCATTTGGCTGATTTAGGGTGGCACAATCCTGATTTTGAAAGCTCTTTTCTTTCGTTATTCACTCTGCCTGAAAGAATTACCTCCCCCAAGAAGTACTATTACCATTATTACTGGTTTTAAGTTTGGTTAAGTGCATTGCATTTTAACAATCTGTAGAAACAGAAATCACATTTTAGTTTTAAAAACTGGTAAAGCTAAATGCTTTATGGAAAGATCCTTTGAGATGAACTAAATGTCTAAATAGGTTAACTAACAAGTTTGTTTTTAATGGCTATATTGTGGTTTGTCTTCCTGCCTGCTCATCTTACAGTACTTTTGCAACTCTCATAGCCTAAGATACCATAGTTCATCAGCTTTCCATTATCTTTTTGCTTTCTGGGTTTTCTTCAACTCTTTCCCCCTTCAGTAGCTGAGAGGGAGGAGTAAATGCCTCCTGGACATTCAGGAAAGAGATGGTAAAACTGTGCAGTAGTATGTGTACATGATCTTTCAGGTGCATTACTGCATTGGAACTCTCTATCATGGTAAGAGATTGACCTGAAATCTCTGTACAATTTAAGAAACTGCTCAGTATTTTTGCAGATCAAAATTTTGCATCTCAAAATTCAAGTATTCTTTTATTTGGTCAGGTAGTCAGCTCCTCTGGAATTATGGATAATATATTTTTATTCTGAGTTGGCAGTTGGAGTCTCCTCTGATCTCTTTTGTCCTTTTTTTATATCAATTTTTTTTTAAGTCTTAAAAATGGTTTCAATGTAATTGAATCTATGCTTTTCATATCGAAAATATTTCAGTGGAAGTTTTATATTTTTCTAATATTTGCAGAAAGCCAAAAAAGGAACAAGTGAGCAGTGTATTTTCTAGGTTCTCACTCTGTCCACTAGAAGCCTCCTTTAAGCATTAACACTTGGGCAGCAATTCTGAATGTCTTTTTTTTTTTTTTCAGGGTTATTATCAAAGTAATGAATTCATTATTACTCAGCATCCCTTACTACACACTATCAAGGATTTCTGGAGAATGATATGGGACCATAATGCCCAGTTAATAGTCATGCTTCCTGATAGCCAGAATATGGTGAGTTCTGTGGCTGATTGTAATGAGTTTATATATTAATTTTATTAGTATTACTATTTTGAAATATGCAGGATATGAGAAAATACCTTGGCTTCTGCAAAAAACAGTTAAAATTAATAATACCAAGCTGAGTGTAAAATCCCCAGGTCATCTAGCAGAAATCTAGAAATCCTTGTCTAAGCAGATTGTGATTGGAATGAAAACATGTTGAATCAGTCCTGTACTGATTTATAAAAGGAGGCAAACAGCAGAACTAGCAACTAGTAAGCAAGGTTAGTTTTTTGCTCCACGACTTCTTAGTTGTAATGTGGCTTCTTAGCCAGTGTTAGTTAAGAGCAGAAGTGTGAGGTTGTTTCTTTGCACAACAGCCGCTAGTGGGACCTGGGCAGGCCCAGGAGCACCAGTGGCCAAGCATTCCTCACATATCAAAGAAGCCCGTGGGGAGCAGGAGTGGCCAGGAGCACTGCCAGCAGGGTGGGCACACAGCGCATGGGGCAGCGGCTCCTGCAGGAGGGGGTGCAGGAAGGGCACTGAAGCCCTGCCAGCTTGAGCAGGCAGCCGTGGTACCCACCCAGCACACAGCCATGGCCTCTCTGAGCTCTGCATCCACCACAACTGCAATCCACCCCACCGTCCTGAAACACACACAATAGGCAGACAGGACACACGACAAGGAGGATTCCTGATCCATCTGATCATTTTGGTTATTCAAACTATTACAGGATTTTCTTCAAAAAAAAAAAAAATTCTCTCTTCATTTCTTCTGTCAGAAAGAAAGGATGCTCCCATGAGAACTTTTTTCTGCAGTTTCAGATAATCCCAAGACCACACATACATTAGAACACACCAGCTAAGTTTATCATCTGACCATGGGCCATGCACAGCAAAGCACAGGCTGAAGGCCAGGCTGGATGTGTGGCATGATGCAGCAGTGCAGGTTCATTGTTATGTAGGTCCACAGGGTGCAATGATCTGGTCAGGATCACTACAGAGGTGTTTGAAAACTATCACTTTGCCACTGTTATCCCACTCAAAATGTGATTTTTCAATTTAAATCTAGATGGCTGGATTGATTATATATGTGACACATTATTTATTATGTTGGATTTTATATTTTAAGAGCTTAACATTACTTACTTTTATGACTTCGTTTTTGTTCTTTTATTCCTGGAGGCTGAAGATGAATTTGTGTACTGGCCAAACAAAGATGAGCCTATAAACTGTGAGAGTTTCAAAGTCACTATGATTGCTGAAGAACACAAGTGTCTGTCTAATGAGGAGAAGCTCATAATCCAAGACTTCATTTTAGAAGCTACACAGGTAACACTCTCATAAACATATATCTCAGGACTTGATTTTTTAAAGGTGATTTCCATATTTTACACATTTTTACATTTTTGAAGGTAAATGACTGATAAAAAATCCATGCTTTAAAAACATCCATGGAGGGAGTAATGTCAATAAGGTAATATGATGACATGGGGAATAGGATAGTCCAACCTCCATAGCAGGTGGGTTCTGCATCTGGAGGCTGGAGCCTGGAACAAGGTAAAGGAAAAGAATAAAGAAAATCTATCTTTTACAGAATTGATTTATGGAGGTTTTTTCCTTTGTTTTGTTTTTTTTTTTTGGTTTTTTTTTGGTTTTTTTTGTCGGTTTTTTGTTTGTTTGTTTGTTTTTTTTCTTGTTTTGCTTTGTTTTGTTTTTTTTAATTATTTAGGATGACTATGTACTTGAAGTGAGGCATTTTCAGTGTCCAAAATGGCCAAATCCTGATAGTCCCATTAGTAAAACTTTTGAGCTGATCAGCATCATCAAAGAGGAAGCTTCCAACCGTGATGGGCCCATGATTGTACATGATGAGTAAGAACTGCACTTTTCTGTTTGTTTTGATGTTTTTCTGTAGAAACATCCTTCCACTGAGTGAAAACTGCTGAAACAAGGTACAAAGTCTGCACTTAGTAGTGGTGATGCTTCTGAGCTGCATCAACAAGAGAAACATTTTTATTTTATCATACTTCATTTCAGTTTTTTCATTTTGATACTCTAGATGGTTATGAGATAGGTCACTAGAGGGGAAGTCAGTTAAGACTTCAATGCCTTTTACTGAAAGAATTAACTGTTTAGATGAGGCACCATACCCTTCTCCAGCTGTTCAATAATGGCAAAAAATAACAAAATGTTGTAACACTGAAGGACTCAAAGCCTTGAGCATTTGGTTAGTAGAGGGTTGTAGAGAAATAACTCTAAGTTGTAGCCAGGTGCTGTGAAAGTTTTTTAAAGCCAGTGCTGGGCAGACCTGTTTCAGATATTGTAAATATCACATGACAGAAATTCATCTTACCAGTTTGCCCCAGAATTTGTATTTTCTCCAAATGTAAAACCTGACCCAGTTTCTAGAGTTTTGTTTTGTTTTACTTTACGAAGGCATGGAGGGGTGACAGCAGGCACTTTCTGTGCATTAACAACTCTGATGCATCAACTGGAAAATGAGAATTCAGTGGATGTTTACCACGTAGCAAAGATGATAAATCTGATGAGACCTGGAATCTTTACAGACATTGTAAGTAATAAGAAAATGTGTGCTTTTTTTTTCCCTATGTGTGACATTATTAGCGTGCCTAGATCTTAGGGCAACATTACTGAACTATCTGCATCTTAGTTTCTGCAAGAATTAATCAAAACTGTCTTCCAGAGATGCTGTACAAAAAGAAATTTTCCTGGAAAGAATTCAGATTACAAAAAAAATGAGAAAAAAGCCAACAGACAAGCAGTAACTCTAATCCTGTCCCCAAATTTACAATTGCTTTTAACAAGGATCAGATTCAGCATATAATATTTCTTTTAAAATACAGCTTTCTCCCCTGCCTTTACTGTGTTCCCTAATGTTGCGCTTTACATTGTGTATAGGGGGAGCCATTAGTCAGAAAATAATAAAGCTGCTAAGTAACACAAATTCTGGAGCACAGTACATTAACAGACTGACACATCAGCCATTAATTAATTTTGAGCAACAGTGTTACAAGATAACTATTTCTGCCAACATCCTGAGTGTATCCTCTTTTCTTCTCCAGGAACAGTACCAGTTTCTGTACAAAGCTATTCTTAGCCTTGTCAGCACGAGACAAGAAGAAAACCCTTCAGCATCTATGGACAGTAATGGCTCAGCTTTACCTGATGGAAATGCAGCTGAAAGTTTAGAATCCTTAGTTTAATTAGCACATCAAATCAAACATACACATCACTGCATCACACCAATCACACCTGGAGTTTACCATTATTATTTTCAGTTTTATACTTTGGGTGGGGAAAATCTATCCAATCAGTATATATATAATCAGACCCCAACCGTTGCTCATACCAAGTCATTTCTGTTATATACAACTTTACTGTGGAATTTTTATCATTAACAATGTGTGCCTTTTCTTGAAAGATTTCTTGTAATACATTGTTACATCTGGACTAACTTGATTGACTTTTACAGTGTTTCTAATAATTGAATTGTGGTATGTTTTTTCAGTATTAGTCTTTTTTTTATTTATCTGGCTTTACTTTTAACTTAAGATTACCATATTTATAGATGTTAGGGAGTCCTCAATTGCAAACACGTCATGGGTTTAGTATTTGGGTTATTCGCTGTATTTATAACAATCTACATTTGCTAGAAATGCAACTTTTAATATAGTAGAATGTAAATAAAATACTGTTCTACATAACATTCAACATTTTAAGACTTCAATTAGACATTTAGAATAGTAATCTGATACTTACTGTAAATACTGCTACTTCTGTAGTGATCCATGGACCAAATTTATATTTATAATTGTAGATTTTTATATTTTACTACAGAGTCAGTTTTCTAGTTCTGTGTAATTGCCTTGTTAAAATGATGTAGTCAGTATGTTTTTACTTTAACAAAGTCTTCTGATATATAATTGTGCATCTTAAGCAATTTACCTTCATATAGCTGCATGTGATTTTAACTTTTTGTGGGAACTAGAAATCATTTGTTTTGAAATGAAAACTTTTTATGAGACTAACACTGTACTTGGCATTGTTAAACTGTTTTTACCCTGGTATTGCAAAAATAAATATAAATATTCCAGTCTGTGCATAGTAGTCTTCCCCATAAACTGTCTGCACTGTCATGCAGGAGAGCTTTTACTTACAAGATCAAGAACGCTCATCTGCAGACAGCTGCTCTTCCTATGAAATCCATGAGTTCAGGAGACATTTATAGAAAACTTTAATGTTTTTTAATCTCTGCTCCTACCCATACCTATAGTGTCCACATTAGCTCCTTTTTTAGCATCTCCTCCCACATCTCCCAGTCTGCCCACATGTTAATGGGCTGTGCCAGGTGTCCCAATTGCCTTAGCTGGCCCCCTCCCAAGACACCTCTGTGCTGGCTTGGCTTCAGATCATTCATTCAGCTGCTGAGCTCTTTGCTGCCTCCTTTGGCAAGGCAACAGCCAAACTTTGGGAAGCAATAAAGCAAGCAGTCTCTGCAAGAACAAAAGCAAAATGTTTCAAATTGGCCTCAATCATTTTCTGTAACCTTCAGAACTGGAGAGAAAAGTTACTGATTGTACTGAAGGTTGCACAACCAGGGCTGGAGGAGCCTGGGGCAGAGTAAAATGTTTGTTTAAAACTAGTGTGGGCAGCAAGACCAACTATTCTCACTTTATACAGTATATACAATTGCTATGTAGGAGTACTGAGAGCAGAAATATTGTTCTGGAGTAGAATGTACAGAAAATAACCTATCTGAGATGAAAACTAAGCACGGGAAAAGACAGGCCTGATGTGAGCTTGGAGATTTTAGTTGGCTGATTCCTAGAGCAGGCATGTGCAAGGGAGTTCATTGTGTCAGTAGATAGATCTAGACCCCCTCAGCACTGTGTGATTGAGGATACATGGAGCTGCAACAAAGCCAAAATACATTTAAGATTAAGAGGAACCTAAACAGCAGAATCTTTAAAGAATCCTTGTACTATTAATACATGAAATGAACATGAAGGTCCTAGACAAGGAGACAGATTGGCACAGAATGTCAAATTAGCTTTCAGTGAGGCAGATGTTTACATGCTCTTACTCTCTTTTATTACAAGAAAAATAATCATATAGACAAAACAAAGTCTCACTGAATCTCAGCGATGGTGTNCCTCTTCTCTCTTTGTTCCTGTGCTTATTACTTCCCTGTTCTCCTTAGTGCCTCTGTTTCTCCAACCTTGTCTATCTCTTTGCAGGTAAAAAAGTTCTTACCTAATTACTTTCATGAGTCAAAGCTTTGCTACCCCATACCCAAATGTGAAACCTCAGATGCTGCCGCTTAGATCATCTCAGCCAC
>VYZR01002281.1:0-18246 GCA_013400675.1 Oxylabes madagascariensis | reverse complement strand
GGCAGCTCCAGGCTTCACCTTTCTAACCCCAAGCTATTTTGTTGCTCATAACCTGGCTTTGGCTGGAATTGTGAAATAGGTGGCCCAGCCTTGTGATGTGCTAGCAGATATGCACCCTGCTGGGTCCTGGGTAGGAGAGGCCCTTTAAATTTCAGCACTGCTAATCCTGCCCATCTTACTAAGGCAACTGGGGACAATGGGACAGAAAGCATCCCAAGGGAGAAAACTGCCAGACCCCACATTCATAGCCTTTATCAGCCACAGCAAACCTGCAAGACATTTTTCTTCCCATCATATTTTGGGGTGACATTTCTAGGTAGAAACACCTTAAATCATCTACCACAGTAATATCAAGGCTCTGCCTCTCTGGCCAGCTCATGCTGGCTATCCTCAAGAGCACAGCTGACCAGATTTCACTCATCCAAGCCCCCCATGGTGGTTAAATGAGATGAGTGACTGACTCCACATGCTGCCTAGCTCTTGTCACCTAACTGTGGTTCAACCTCTCTTTTCTCTAAAGGAACTAAAAATGCTCTGTGTTGAGACACAAAGACCTCCCATTACCTGGGTGGTATCATNAAAAAAAAAAAAAAAGGTATAGGAAAAAAACGGATTCTCAATCTGTGTCAGTCCATAATCTCCACTGAAGTTGCCGAGATGCTGACCTGCAGCAGCCAAGACTGACGTGATATGTTTTGGGAAGTTGTTAAGCCCAGTAATTGTGCTGGAGCTTTGCATTTTCACTGAGGCCTCACCCCACAACTATTGATGGGAATTGTTGGGATCATATCCCAAGCAGGCTGTCATTCTAGCTACTGTCAGTGAGGAATGGAGACAACGCCCTTGTGTGCCTCGGGGAAAGGGCCTCTCTCTGATGGGAGACACAACCACTTCCCATGCAATTTGAAAACATCTTGGTGAAAGCAGCATTAAATATTCAGGATCCAGCTCCTCTCAACTGCTCCGGCTTACGCCTTTTATTCACATTTAAGTCACATGAACCAAACTCCACTGGCAAGCTGAACAGGTGATTTTATTCCTTCAGCATTTATTTGAAGGTCAGCTGCAGCAAGCGTCCTTAGTCAATTCAGATTTACCACCTCTCTAAAAAACTATTTTCAAGGTACAAAAGGAGAAGAGGGGTGCTAAGTTTGGGGTCTACAGAACTTGACTTGATATGTTTTCGAGCCAGAAGGAGCATAAGAGGATCCAATAGGATGCTGAGGACAAGAGTCCTCCCAGCAGCTGTTTGAGCAATGATCAGTGACATTGGGTTCCTCTCAAATACTTAGACTACAGATTCTGGATCTGCTAACCTTGGCTTAAATCTGGGACTATTTTTAGAAGCTTGAATAAAGAGCAGTCATCCAGTGGAGTGCTTCACGCTTCCCATTTTAGACATTGCATCCTTAGCCTGAACGTAATCACCAGCTGAGCTGTTCAAGGTCAACTCATATTTCAGTCATTGCACTATGCTATTCCACCTTTTCCTGGTGTCTCACCAGATATGTTCCAAGAGTCGGTGTCTTTTAAGATGACTGCAAAAGGTCAATTCCCTACTCACCCATCTTTGGAGAGGTGATGCCGGAAGAAGTCATTGGCTGCCAATTTGATAGCCTTTTCTGGTGTCACTAGAGTCAGGTTCACTGCAGCCCCTGGGCAAGGAAAAGAGAAAAAGGCCATTGGATAATGAGAATAAAGGAATTGTTAACTGGATCTTTCAGGAATGTGTTGTAACTTCTGCACAAAACCAAGGACAGATGAAGGAAAGCTCTCAGCGCACCAAAGAGATTTAGAAATACAAAACACCATCGAAAACTAACAATATTTCTGCCTCCCAACACCTTGGGTTTGTGAAAACATCTCCAGATGTGTTTCTACTCCATTTGCCATATGTATTTTGTAATTTCGTCAGCTTTACTACTACCTCCCACCATGTATACATGCATCCTCATCTCTCATCCAAGGATACATTCCTATGAATGCAGAAGGATGCAGATCAAACTTTCAGAAAAGGAGTACAAGATGGTTTAACAACCAGTCCCAACTCCTTTGCAAATATTTTGTGATAGTGAGAAGCAAAAGACCGCCTGCCATGCCTTCTCACTGGATCCCTTCCCTGCATTCTCCCCAAAACACACCAGAGCAGCTTGATTACCAAGCAGCTCAGAAAAGGCAGAGCCATTGAAAGACCTGGAGGCTGGGAGAAGTCACTTGGCTCATCTGCACAGAACCAGCTCTAGACCAGCCCTTAGAGCAAAGTGGCTTCCCCTGTGTATGACCACTGGGTGTCACCCCCAGAACAGCCACCGCTGAAGTGGATTTTTGCCCACCACAAGCTGCAGCACACAGAAATTCCCCTCTGAGCTCCAATAGCAAGGCTTCCTGGGGGACCTGGGGTGTAAACAAGCCTTGGCTCCCTGCATCCCCCACCCGCTGGAGTGCCCTTTTGTCAGGAGCAACAAACAGCAAATCCCTGTATTGTCCCTGTCACAATGAAAGGCCTGCGGTGGCCTGGCTGGCTGCTAACACGAGTATTAATGCAACATTAGTGCAACACGGTGGCTGGGAGCAGCTTTCAAGCTGCCCTGGGGGAAATGGGGTGAGGGAAGGGCCAGTCTCCCTTCCCAGCAGAGTGGGGTTTGCACCATTAGATTAGCACTCCAGAACATTCTCCTCCATTTAAATCCTAAGGCTTAAAAAGTCCTTCAGTGGATAGCCTCAAGGTTTCCCTACCTGCATTGACATGTACTGAGCTCCAAGCCCTCCAAAGGAGCTACACTTGAGACTTGTTAAGGGCCTAGAATACCTCTTTAAAAATAAACACAAATACAGGCATTTATGCTTGTCTGTGAGATTGAAACAATTTATCCCAACGATTCATATTCCAAAGAGAAGCAGCCAGAGAAGCCTGTACCCCCACTAGGCTCCAAAGACCTGGCGGGGTTCATTTTCAGGACCTTTGAACCCAAGTTGATAGGAGCTATAAGGGCTAAACATACCTAGAGAAAGCTCAGTCCTTTATTCCTCGGGATGGACTCTCCTCCCTTCAATAATTGAAAGATATAGGTTTAGGGGGACTTTCCTCAGATTAGGAAGCAAAGTCACAGTGGGACCTCTGGGACCACTACCACGGGGAGTGGGACACAGGAATCCTTGGCTCTACAACATCTGCTCAAAAGACACACCTCCGCCATTCAGAAAACTGCAGCCAGAAAAGACAGCTTTTGCTGCACAGGGCTGGGCATGTCAACACATCTTCCCCCCTTTCAACTCCCACCTTCAGGTTTTGCAGAAAATACAGAGTAACGCTGCCTCATAGCAAGCCAAGCCAGTGCATTCATTCCACACTGGCCACGATATCAAACAAATGCCATCATCTTTTACAGTGGACAAATCAACTAGCAGGGAGCAGGGCAGGCCTCTCACACTTCTGGTTCTTTGCAAACTTTTAAGGGCACCACTGACTGTGCTGCTTCAGTTTGATATTCTTCCTACACATCATGTCCCTATGCCATGGCTCTTGCACGTGAAGAGAAGCCACACAGAAATGACCCTCACGCTCCACATTCATTTTCTAATGCCAATCATATCAGGATCTACAAAACAAATCCACACAGCCTAATTTCTAAGTGGAAGTGGCTACCCATGAAGTGTTTCCTCAAACACCAAGTTGAAGACAACTTCAATGACACTCCCAATGGCTATAAAGTATAACACCTGTACACTGATACACAGCATGAATAATCCTTTCCTTGGAAAAAGAAAAAAGCATAAACCTGCTACTCTTAACACCAGTGCAAAGAGTTCACTGAAAGAAAGCAAACAAACTCCAAACTATCAAACAAGGAAGGTACACAAGAAGTACTTCCACATGCTGACCTTCAGGAATCAAGAGGCTTTCACAGAAGTTTCTCTTCAATTGCAAATAAAGCAAAGGGTAAAAACATGCAATAAATAGGAAAAAAAAGTTAATGAACCTGGGTTTTGTCCTACATCTTTGATATTTTCAGTAAAGCTGCTTAGCAGAGAATGGATAATCCCTGTCCCAAATAATCCATAACAGCTTCAATTTACTGGAAGAGGAGAAATTAGATACTCCAGCTGCTGGCTGCATGATTTCCACAGCATCTTCTTTTTGTAAAATCTCCTCAATTCTGCCCATACCAATGAGTACCTCCCTAATTAAAGCCAACCTTGGCCTACAGGCAATGCTATATGCACCACAAGCAAAGACAGACAAACAGAATGGAAAAATAAATAGCAATCATTAAAAAACAAAGCTTTTCAAAAAGGAAGGAAGCACCACAAAGAATAAAATCAACAAGAGGCAAAACCAGTTGTTTGCCAACTAAACTTGTAGGCACCCTCTTCTCACCAAGCCTTAGGTTTTCATTAAAACACATTTCTCAGAGAAGCCCTCACACACCAGTAGCCTACATAACAGGAGGATTGAGTCATCCCCAGTGCAGCATTGGGAAATATTATTAGCAGAGGCCAGGGAAGGCTGCCACACTACTGCAGCTGAAGTGCAGCTACCCTCCAAACGTCACCAACAGCAAAGGGCACTTCCTCAGCCTGGGCCTTTGGCTCCTGCCAGCTTGGCCAAACAGTTGGTCTGCAAACAGCACTGGGATTGCTCAGAACATGTGCTGGGATCTTTAGTTGGCTTCTGGCTGGACTGCAGTGGGAAGCTGAGAGATCATCTCTCCAAGGTCCCCTATCACTGATGCCCATGGGGACCAGGAGCCTGCAGGCACTAGGGATTCATTCACTTGGCATCATGCTTTAAGGCTGCACACCATCAATTCCTTGAGCACAGACAGGGCTAGACAGCACCATCCACCTTCAAGGCACTGCTGCTATGCAGATGTTACGGGAAAAAACACGAGGGAACTCCTTCCTGCTGCAAACAAATCCAAGAATCCCTGTACCTTTTGGGGAAGAACTTGAGAGAAATGTTGGGATTGCCTTATACATCACACAGTTTGCTATGGGCTACTCATACAAAGCAAAGACTGTTTGCCCACACAAACACCTTAAGAGGTGATTTGCAGAAAAGCATGCTACAAGCACAAGCCACTCTCCGGTCTGCGCTGAGATTTGATTCACACATGAAGGAGCCCTGAAGTCACGCAGCAGGAATGGCTGTGCCCAAACAGACCCTTTCTGTCCTCTGACAGAGGCCAAAGCATCTGCAGGGACAACTGACGTACTTGTGACTCCTCCATGGGGAGCAGCAGCTGCTACTTTAGCACATTAACACATAATCCTCCCAATTTCAGCTTAAAGCCTGCAAATAAGAGCTTGTGAGTCATGCAGAAAATTCTGGTGGGGAACTAGGACATCTGGAGGGAGCAGAAACCAATCCCATCACCTGATTTCCATCTTTCTCTGTCTGCAAGCTTCAGACATCTCTTTACCTTCTTTCCAGAAAGTGCTTACACAATCTTCATGGACCTTGGATGTATTTAACCCGCCAACCCTCTCCCTGAGAGGTAGGGAAGGGCTTTTCATGTCAGCTCACAGAACTGAGGCACAGAGACCAGATTGCTGCTCTTGGGAGTACTCACTTTTGCACCCTGGCCATGCTGAAGTATCTATAATTTTCTGGAGGGAGCTGGAACTATTCAAAAAAGGCCTCTCCAACCCAGCTCCTTATTTAATAGTCAGAATTTGAAGCAACTATCAGCACCCTGAACAGAGTTAGGGACATGGTCCAAGCTGACCAGACTTGGGAAAGGCTGGGAAAAGGAAGAGAGTATGCAAAACCCTCTGCACTCTTCGGTGTGGGGATGACAAGTGGCCTGAAGATCCACATCCTCTCTACCACTTTATGCCTTAAAGGACTAAGTTGTCTTCCCAAAAGTCCTGATTCTCACAAAAACTCACGGTCTCCCCTGTAAGTTTCCCCAAACAGGTTCTTCCTTCTGCCTCCCACCAAGCAGCCTGCCATTGCACATTCACAGTCAAAGTTAACACAAGCTCAGATTCCTGACTAGGAACAGAGAAGCAGCCAGCTTCTGGAAAAAATCAAAGGGGAACACGTCACTGCTAGCATCAAAGATGGAGCTTGCCAGGGTTCCTCGAGGTTATTTGTCTTGTTGCCTGCTCCCCAGAAAGCTGATGCAAAGCAGCCAATCCACCCCCGCCATCCACCACACTCCCCTGAAACGCCCACCAGAAAGTTGGGCAAGAGAGCTGCTTGAACATCCAGTGCCTGCTCCCGGGCTGGCCAGCCACAATGCCTGTGTTGCCTTGGGAGTAGGGAAGAAGCAGCAAGAGACACTACACATGCCAAGAGCAAGGCGCCAGCATCTCTGGACTTCCCCTTGCAAAAACAAAGAGCAAGGACTCAGCTTAATCATAGTAGCATAACTTTAATCAGGCTTTATCACTGACTGAGTGCCACCAAGAATGCTATTTGAGCACTCCAGATAAAAAACTGCAAATGCAGGCAAGTGACTATCAGGACACAAAATGAACCAGAGCTCAGGGTCCATGAATCCAGTTGGACTGTGCTGCAAGCCAAGGAGGTACTCCATGTTTTCCTCTGCTACAAGTAAAGTCAGGATTTGGCCTGCTGGTCTCCTCTCCTCAAAATCTTTAAAACTTAGAGGGATTTTGTGTTTAAACTAGAAAAGGTATAATGTCAGCTGAGGAACTCACTGCTATAACAGACAGCCTGAGCCAAGAAGCCAAGAGATTTCTAGCAGGTCAGCACACAACAACCAAACAGCTGAAGCTCCACCCTGAACCTCTGATTTTCTTGCCATCCCAAGGGAGTTTTTTTGGAGGGCAGGTTATTTTTTTTTTTAATTACAGCTTGTCTTAATGCTTGAACAAGGCACTTGGGCATGCTTGAGACAGCAGGCCTGACCATGCTGGTGAGGGCTTTGACATAAACTCAATCATTAACCACAGAACTTCAAGAGTTGGTTTACTACTGCCCCTCTGTCAAAAGTTACCATGCCCAAGCTGGGAAACATAACATACAGTCCTGAAACAAAGTCCAGCAGCTTCACTTAAACGGCTAGTAAAGATGAACTTCACTAAGTGGTAAGGTTTAACATCAAAACAGTCATGAGGAGGACTCAAGTCCTCAGTGGTAGGTATCTGAATAGATACCTGCATGGAAGGGTTTATTTTCAGAAACAGCTGCACTGTTCAACCTCCTAGGGTATTGCCAGGTTATTGCTTTATATGCCAGCGAACAGAGCTTTTCCTCCTACTTATGCAGCAGTGCTTCCAACGCAAAAGCTGTGCTGTGCCTGAGTCAGCTGTACTTACCTCTATACATGCCAAAGTAGCCTTCCGACCGAATTGTTTTAATGAGGCAGTCAGACCTGCAAATAGAACAGAGCGAGATGAACCACAGGACCTCAAAGGTGGGTGAGTGCAGAGAAAAACAAAGCAAATTTCTTGGAGTGGTTTCCATTTACATTCTGTCAGCAAAACCCTCAGCTGAGATGGGAACTGCATCAGCCTCTGAATGTGCCATTGTTGAGGCCCGAGTCCAATTTCAACCCCTAATTCACAGGGGCTTTGAAACCCCTGGCTCACCCTGCACACACTGTCTGCTTTCTAGAAACACAAAAGGGAAAAGTGTCACTGCAAAGGCTGTTTATCCAGGGTCTCCTGTGGCAAATGCACATCAGATGTTCTAACAAGCAGATCCCCATGTACGCATTTTTAAATCCAGGTCTGGAAGGGAAATAAGGGGGCCAACCCCCCCCCAGGCTGACTTGTTTGACTTACTCCGTGAAATCTGATACAAGGCACACAAACACGAGATGACCTGAGCACTCAGTCATCTGTGGCCTCCCACGCAGATTAAAGCACGCACTTTTAACACATCAAGTCCCACAGCAGGCAGCAAGCACTCAGGCTCTTAGCCTGAGGAGAGGACAGCAGGGTACCGTGGTCCGAGGGGAAAACTGTGCTCCAAGGGGAAAAGTGTGCTGCAAACACATTTACTACAGATGGGAAAACCATGCAGAGCACTGGAATGGCTCAAAGGTTTTTGAAGGCACAGACACACACCTACCAAATCCAAAGGCACTGTTTCAGAAAGGCTGCACAGATTCCCTGGCAGAGTTTTCCTCTCTGGACCACAGCTGCATGAAGCCTGGATGCTGGGTGAAGGCGGCTTTAGGGTCTTTGGGAAGAGACAGGTACTTATTGTGGCCATAGGAGAAAGGAGAAGTGCACAGGCATATATGTGTACATAATTTAAGGAGCAAAAGGCTCTTTTAAACAGTAATTAGAGAAGTGTGGCTGATGAGAACATTAATACATTTCTAAGAGATTTGGCAACACAAGGAGTAAACTTCTTCTCAGCTCTGCAGTAGTGCTGAGGTGGAAGAGAAGGAAATACAGAACTCCCTTTAGGGCTTTAAGGCCCTGCCTTGGTCAAGACTCTTCTAGGGTTGTTTGTGAAGAGCCCATCCTGTGTTGCTGCCAGTCACGGCAATGAGTTTCCCCTCTCTGCTGGGACTCCCTGAATCCTTTGGCATCTCATTTTTCACACACTCCACCCCAGCTCCTGCAGCTTGCAACATACTCATTTCCTTCTTCTGAGCAGCCCCTCCAACACATCTGCAAGCCCCAGAAATCTCAGTGCATCTTTCTCCTATCCATCCCATCAAGTTCTTCCACTGCAATGCTGGAGGCAACACAGAACAAGATGCAGCCAAGGCCACATCCAGCTTTCTTCTCTTCCTGGAAAAAGGGAGCCAAGAGCCAACTAAAATGATACATAACACACCTGGGGCAGCACAGCCCAGAAGCCAAGCTCTCCCCAGCCCTCAGAGTCCTCCAGTGTCTTTGCCTTTTTCAAGTGAAAGGTTCCCCTAATGCCAAAGATTTCTTGAGCCAAGCAGAAGTAAGGCATGCTATCTTAACGTAAGAGAGCCAACATTTTAAAGGAACTTGCTGCTTTCCTGGGTGTTCAGCAGGTAATTGGTGTAATCAGGAAATCTAGTATTGATGGGCACACAGCATTTCCAGAAAAATAAGCCCCTGTAATTGGGGAAACTTTCTTAGGAAAGCTCAGCCCTTACCTTTCTTAGAAGCAGTCAGTTCAAACATACAGGGAAATCTTACATACTCCTTAACAGCCCCTCACCTTACAGCAATTCCTGGCTATGGAACTGACTTGCACTTGACTGCTGGAGGTTAAAAGCCTCTCTCCCACCGAGCCCCCTTCCAGGCATGAGACATTCTAGCATGCAGTCCCAGGGGGTGCCTACAAGTTCTTCATCCTGCCCAAACTCCTGCCGCTGTTACGTGTCAGGTTAGGAGGATAAGCGATCCTCAGGGAGGTGAAGCAATCCACAGCAGGAGCAGGACACAACAAAAGGGGAGGCAAAGCAAGATGGGGGGCCACATCCTGCCAACAAGGCAGGGCACACTGACAGCACAGGGAGCAGAGTGCATGGGAACTGTCAAGGGAAGCACCAGAGCCTACAGCCTAAGCTCATGTCATCAGCTAGAGCAAGGAGGCACAGAGACTAAAGCCACTGACACACAGAGCATTTTCCTCCTATTCCCCCTCTGCCTCAAATTCCCCTGTGCGGAAAAGAGGAAAAGATGGCATGGAGGAGCAGGGAGCAGGTAACGCTAGCTCTAAACAAAGTTATAGGAGGACAGGACATACCTTGCCAGTCCCAGTCCCTTCTTCCCCTCAATATCATCAATTCTTTTGGAAAACTAAACCCTTTCTTTAGGAAAACTCTGGTTCCTAGGATAAAGCATCTTGTGCTGAGTGTGGTACACATTCCCACAGCAAATACACAGCCCTAAGCATCCAACACAAACTCCAGGTGGATTTGGTGGGCTGGATGCACTCATGCTTTCTTTTCCTACAGCCTGCAGTACCTGGGGTTTTTTTGGACACAGGACTGCTGATGTAACTACAGCATGTGTCAACCTGTGATCCTTCAAAAGGTCCACATGCAATGCTCTAGACTGGGAATGAGCGACTGCTTCCTCTTTTAAACACTGACACAGCAAAGCAAGGATCTCCAATATCAGAGCAACAGAAACAGAATAGAGGCAGAAATTCCCTAAGGCACCTGACTAGCTCAGCAGACTCCTGGTGTTTGGGATCAGGTGATTTGGATTCCTTGTGTTTTGGTTCTGAGCCCTGGCAGTAGTGAACACGCTGCTCCCAAGCCAGGGATGCAAACAGATGTGCCCCCTGCAGAGGACTCCTCTGCTCAGCTCAGCAGCCTCAATAGCTGCTCTATTTGCTTTATCTGCTCTAGCACAGCTTGGCTCCAGACTGTCCCCTGGCTTTCCTGAGGACAGCCCAGCTCCTAGAGATGCTGAGCTCACGTGAAAGAGGTAACAAAGTGGAAGGACTCCCCGCAGAAAGCTCCGAGGGATGATGGCCCCGTGGGCAGTACTCACAGGCTGGTGTACATCCGTTGACCATTCTGCTGGTTCTGCAGGCGAGTTTTTGCCAGGTCAATAGGAAATACACATGTGACCCCGATCAGCCCAGCTATCCCTCCATTGATCAGCTTGGCAGGTAAACTGTAAGGGGATGAGATAAACAGACATCTTAGCACTGGGTAATATAAAGGAAGGGAAAGAGGAGAGAGCCGAGCTCTTTTGTGTGACCAGAGTTAATGCATTGCTGTGAGACAAGGCTGTCTCCCCCAGTACAAAGGAAGCTCTTCTACAAAGCAAAGCTTGGTTCCTGCTGGGTATATGGGGAGGCACAGAAAGCAGCACATACCATCAGGACAAACCACTGATGAGTGGAGTGGAGCCAAACACCTAACCCACACATTACTAGGAGCAGGAAAAAATCCCGTTGCCCAGGACCAGGGATTTCCTAGAGGAGAAAAGACTGCGTGCTGGACCATCTACCACGTGGACAGCCTTCAGTTAGGGCCCAGTGGCATCCGAGCCAGCAGGTTTCCCGACAAACGCTTCCCTGCACCACCATCATATCCGCGGCTAATGAGAGGTTCGTGACACGTCAGCTGCTAGCCTCGTGTGGGAACGGGCCCAGCAGAGCACCCAGCTGGCAGCCATGGAGCAGATGGCCGCAGCCACGGGAAACTGCTTCCAGAGCCGCCGCCCAGGGCCAGGGGAACACACACAAAGCACAGCCTGGCGAAACCAGCGGGCTGGCAGCCCGCACGGCCGCAGATGCAGAGAGCTCATACCTCTGGGGGAAATCAAAACCTGGCTCGCTGCACGTGCTTCCGAAGCATGGGGCTTTCTCCACTCTCCTTTGTGTTGCCACAGAGAATTCTTGCAAGTGGCACTGAGTGAAAGCCACATCAGCTAAACATGGGTTCCCAGCAAATTCAATTAAAAAAAATGTCCTGCACTTACATGCTCAATAAACCACTGCACACAGAGACAAAGAAAGCCTGTTTGAGTCAGCTCCCTCCAATAAAGCACAGGATACGGCTCCCTGAACACAGGACGTGTCAGATATTAAACTGGTGGCTGACAGCAGTCCTAGGCTGCAGCTGGGTGAGCCTGCAAGGCCTATCCTCCCACCAGGGGAACCGGCACACTGCCTTTCATGACGGTGACTTGCTGCTCTGGATGGGGGGACAGACTGCATTACCCTCTGGAAGCAGCTGTGCTGAGGCTGGCCGAGGCATGGAGGGGTGAAGCCCTGCAAACATTTTCCCCCCAACAGCACTCCAGAGCACTCTGCATCAAGGGGCAAGTGCAGAGAGGATCAATAAGCAGCCATGCTTGAGGGAAAGGCAGGATATGGAGAGTCAAGGTTTCAACTTGAAGGGTCCCTGAGGGAAACAGACAAATAAGGGATGGAAAAAATATAAAAGACTTTGTCCACAAGTGCTAAGCATGATCCTGACACCTCAGGACTGATACACTGACACACCTTGACGTACTCCTTTCAGCCTCTGCTGTCCTGCACCCAAAGCTCCTTCCTCCTCAACACCCGCAGGATACAACACACACACAGCCCCAGGGCTAGCACAGCTGGAGGAAGAGGTGCCAAGGACAGGCAGACAGATCTGAGCTCAGCCTACAGCTCCCAACTAGACAGTGCTGACTGAGATTAAATCAGCACAGTACTTGAGGAAGGCAGACCCAAATCAGTGCTCAAGCTCAGTGCAGAGCCAGGCTTTCAGATCTCACCAGCTCCAGACAGTTGCCTCAGGGATCTCTGTGCCACAGTCTGAAAACGGAACAGATTTGCCTGCAAACTCCTACACTCAACTTGTGCTCAGGACATGGGAAAATTTCAAACAGCTTCACATCATTGTGCTCTCCTTATTTAACCCACAGTCACACTGAGCGAGGAGGTCAGAGACCAGATTACAGTGCGCCAAGATGGAGACACCACGGAGAAGGAAGGTGTTTGAAGACAGGATCACCTCAGCCTCCCAAATTCAGCTCTGAAGTCACTGTTGGCAGGTCACAGATTGTGAGGCACAACCAGTGCCCCCTTCCAGCCTCAGCACTGTCATCTCTAAGTGTCCCTGAAACACCTGGGACAGACAAACACTTGCCTTTCTCAACCTGTTCCAACAGTGACATCATTATATCAGGTGTGACTGAGACACAGACACAAGGGTCCTGCCTGCTGCTATTGTAAGTGCAAGAGATTCCCCAGTTTCAGCCCAGACCCCAGCAGTAAAGGGGGATGGTCTGATGTGCCTGGGCAAGCCAAAAATTTGAGGCTGCAGACAGCCTCTCCCTCTGCCTGTGGGGGAGAAACCCTTGCTCAATACTCCCATCACACCTGAATTTAACCATCCAGATTTCCCCATGAACACTGCAGGGGGAAACTAGTATGGATGGATTACAGGGCAGTATCCAGCAAGACACCAAGATTAAGTTCCACATGCACTGCTGCAGAAATGCAGTGCCCTTGACCTCACCTTGCAGCAAACCACTGCTATTGATTTTAGTCTTTTGCTATCAATCTTGTTCTATTAAGGGGTGACAGAAACAAATCTCCTTGGCTCGCCTGCCTGTAACCACTGCAGACATGTGGTCCCATTGACTGGAGAGATGACCAAAGCAGGAGAGGTGAGGGATTTCAGGCATGGAGAAGAACAGGAGACAAAGACCATTGCACCTGAATCAAAAGCTTTTTCCCCTGCGACTGAGTCATCCCACTTCACACGTCAGTGCTCTCTGCTCTCTCAAGGGATAAGAATCCACTGTGCCTGGTCTCTCTGTCCTATTTAGCTTCTGCACAGCTACTGCCTCTCACTACCTACATGTGCAGAGGGCTTAGTGAAACGGGGACAATGCAGGCTAGCATGCAAATGAAGCCATTTGCTCAGTTTAGTACAAGAAGGGATACAAAGGCATCCCAGATCTCCTCTTCTAGTGCTCCTCCTCAGCCCTTTTAACTAGTCCTTGTAGCCAGCAAGCTTCTGCTCACCCCACCCAGAGCACACTAGAGGAGCCAGGGCACATCCTGTAGGACACATCTCCTCTTGTAGGACATGTCTCCTCTTCCTTCAAAATACCGTGCTTCAAACAGTCACAGAGGTCTGATCATTTTGCTTTGCTGAGGTTATCGGGAACATAGACCTGCCAGGCTCCATGGAAGTGAATCTCAGCATACCCTTCATGGGTGTGTTGGAAGAGTTCCAAGTGCTCTCCAAATTGGGTAGCGGATGATGGCCAAATCTAGGCACACAAACACTCCACAATGCTGTATTTTTATCAGCACAGCTCAGGACTGTTTACATTTGCAGAGGACAGGCGTACAGGAAGATATCTTAATCATGGCAAACGCTAAGAAGGGGCAGCCCTCTTGCCTGCAGCATTCATGCACTGCCAAGTCCTGTCCCTCTGTCACCGTGTTTCATTCACCCACACACCCCACCTGTCCTGAGCTGGTAACCTGGAAAAGCAGATGTTAGAAAAGCAACATGAAAGACCCCGCAGGAATCCCACAGCAGGAGTCACTTAGCTGGGCCAACTTATCAAGCAGCAAAAAGTTAAACCCACGTGGAGGAATGTGCAGATCCACCTGACACAGCTCTTAGGAAGCAAAGGGTAGAACTGTGTCTTTCCGAAATGCATCCCAGTTCATTTCCAGGGAAGACTCAAATCCAGCCTTTACCAGAACCAATGCTCTTAAGTTTCCACTGGGCACATAAGTGTCCTTAATCATTGTTGGTACTTCATGTTCCTGCTATCACTCAAGCCTTGACTGTAGAGTAAGGACACAAGGCTGCACAAGGCTATGTGGACTTTGTCATTACAAGTACTGCATCCTTGGCTGGTCAAGGACTGGCTTTGCTCCCTTGATGCCAGCAGCTGAAGTCAGCAGGTCAGAGTGACCTTTGAAAGAAGAAACAAAAGGAACAAACTCATAGAGAGTAGAACGAAAAAGACAATGAGAAAAAAGAACTGAAGAAAGCAGAGATGTGACAACATGACAGAGGCAGAAAATAAGAGAAGGTTCAAAAAAAGCAGGTAAGAAAGGAGAAGAGAAAGAATCAGAACTGTTTTAGGCCAGAAGAGATGATCAGGTGATTTCCTCCAACCACCTGGATCCCAAACGGAAATAAGTTTGAAAGATTTTAAAAGAAAAACCTAAAGCACAATTTAAAAAAAAAATTAAAAGTTACCTGATCTGTTTATCAGCCATTTAATTCAAGCTTGATCTTGTTAAGAAATGAATCTGTTCCTTCAAATCGTTCTTTTTCAGTCACGTCTTTCTCACTTCAGTTTCTTCCTGGGAAGGGACAGAAAGACACCAAGAACACAAAGTTAAGACACTTACACCCTTCTTAAAGCTCAGGGGCTACTTGGCCGGCAGGCTGTAGTGTTAGGACAGCTGAGGCACAAGTGACTTAAGGGAGCACCTGATCTCCTCAAAGAGGAGACTGAGCTCCAGAGGGAGCCTTAGAAATGTATGTGTGTAAATATAAATATACAAAGACATATGGAGGGAAGAGTTGCCAGGGTCATCAGGTTCTAGCAGCATGCGAGGAAGGGCAGCAGGCAGGCACGGCACAAGCTCTGCTCAGCAGCCAGGACAGCCGCGTCTGTCACTTGTCTCAAACTTCAGAGAGCATTTCACACCATACCATGTGCATCCCCAACCCTCTGCAGGTCCACCCAGACAGCCCAAAACAGTCAAGTGTCATCAGAAGACTCTTTTAGCACTTCCCTTCAACACATATATGCTGTGTCCAAAGGACAGCCTTCAAAAAACTGCTCTTCCAGAGGTTATTATCCTTCCCCTACTTCTGAGCTTAAATAGACAGCCCATGTTCAGTCTTGTGCCAACACTGTCTTTTGAGCAATGCTTCTCCCGCCTCAAGCTACTGATGCCACTTTGCCCTCTGGACCGCTCCTTTCAGCTCAGACTGCAGGAACCACTTCTCTCTAAGGCTTTTAATTGTTATTGTTTAATGAGAGCTGCTAGAAGTCACCACACAAAGAAATCTGGACACCAGAGAAAATTTCAGAAGTGGCCACAACTTTCAGCTTTCTGGAGATGTCTTCATCTCCTCACCTCCAGCCTGGGAATCAGATGCCCTCTGCTTTCTGCAGTTGTCTCAGCAGTATTCAGCCAATGACCTCCCTCTTCCCTTTCACCTGCCACCTGGATGCTGAGCCAGAAGCAAAGGAAGGTACCTTTGCCCTTTGCCTCTGGAATGAAATTTGCTCCTTTACTGCAGATTTTCTAAGTCACACAGAATCTCACATCCAACAGAGTGACTTACGGACTGACGCTTCTGCCCTGGAGATACCTGTGGCTCTCAGAGAGAGAATAAAGGGTCCCTGAAAGTGTGAACAGCTAGTGATGGTGCAAACAGGTATGGAAGGTGTTCAGGTCCCCATCCCGTTTTATCAAGTGCCAAAGATAGGACAGCATAAAACCATTTGTGCAGCCCCACTCTTGGACAACATGGGATTGAAACTGCCTTTTCTGCAGCCCCACACTCAACTGGAACTGTGAGACCAGCACATGGAGCTCCCTAAGGAAAGGCACTCCTCCTTAAAACGCTGCACACAAGCCTCATCCACTGCACTATGCTGTTACACCTTCTGTGACCCCTCTTCAGACAGTTTACCTGATTTCAACTGATCTGTGGCTGCAGACCTTAAAAAGCTCCAGATCAGCTAGGTCTGCACATTCCAAGTGAAAATCACTTACACCCTTCAATAGATGTGCTTTCATATGCATGTCCACAAGAGCAGCTTGGTTTACGTTAATATAATTTTCTATCAAATTAAGCAGAATAAGACAAAAATATAAAAATATAGGAAGAGCAGTAGCTGAAAGCCTGTAACCCTGTGATAAACAAGCTGTGAATCACGAAAACTCACTTGATAATGCCTACACCCTTAATAAACTTGTGTTTATTGAGACAGGCCTGACAAAATACATGCACCAAGTGGTCCTGATAGCCTGCTCCAAGCTCTGGCAAAACGCCCCCCTTGCTGCCTCTGCTGCACCCTTCCATGCAGAGGGGCATTCAGGATGACAGGCATCCACCACAAAGGGCAACAGCAAGAAAAGACAGCAAGGCTGCCAATATTTACCACATCCAGGTAGCCAAAAGAGTGAGAGACCAAGGTGAAAACACAAATACATCACAGGGCTGTTTCTTACCTGCTGACACAAGTAGGGCAATGGAGTCCCTCAGCACCAAGAGGAACTTGGGACAGCTGAGTTTCGTTCTCTCTGGCCTTTTTTTCTTTTGACTTTTGGCTTCAGCTCCCACCTGCCCAGTAACTACAGTCCTCCACAACTGTCTGATCCAGCTAGAAAACTGCTGTTACTTCCCACCAGGGAACAGATGCTCCTGCTGCAGCTGTACAGCAAGACAGGGTAAAAACAACCTTCCTGGGTTTAAAACTGGGCAAAGTTACAGGTTTCCTTGGTGCTGGTTGTATGGCCAGCAAATACCAGGACTAGTATCATCTCTCCTAACAAAAGCCACTCAACTAGCGGGACGAGTGACGGGAAGCAAACAATGTGATCATTTTACAGCAGACACCAGCACTTGATAACTGTTTAAACAGCACCTGGCACAGCAGAGGCCTGAATGTCTGTGGCCGGGGGATTTTAATGAATTAAGGGATTTTAATGCAATGAAGTGGAAAGTTTATTTGAGCTCTGTTTGTTTAAACAGAGCTCCAACGAATGATCATTTGCAAAACAAACCCTAAGTCACCCCAAGCTCTATCTGACCACTTTGCTGTAATCTACAGAACTCCCCGCGTCCCTTAAAAGAGGGTGAATGATGAAGCCTCCAGTGGCTTGGTCAGGGAGTTTCTGAGCTGAGCCAGACCCCAGTTGCCTCCAGGGCAGAAAACAGCTGCTACTGTTCTGCAGTCTAAGACAGGGAAAAACAGGCTGGGAAGAGAGTGACAGGAATTTTATAGGACATTTAAAAAACAAACCTAGGACAACATTATACATTTAACCTAGAAAGGAAAGAGATTAAATAAAGACCTAAGTATATCTTCCCAGGAACACAGTGCTCTCAGGAGCCAAAAACTGCACATAAAAGCAGGCAAGCATCTGCAGCCAAGTAGGGTGTAGTTCCAAGGCTTCCTGTGGGAGAAGTGTCAGGGAGCAGGGTTTGCATCTTCCTAGGAAATCTCCCATCAGGACCTGCATTGGGGCAGCAGACAAGCAACCAGCACCAAAAAGGTGCTGATGCCTCAGAAATTCTTTGTACAGTTAAACTTCAGGACAATGGCACTGCTGGAACTGGGAACCTGCACAGACAAGGAGCTGAGGAACTGGGAGGAAACTCGTAGTAGGTGAAACAAGAGTCATCAGAGAGCCACCTGAAAGCCAGAGAAGCTGAGCAGCCTTCATAGAAGGGGATCCTAAATTGAACATCCCATAATTAAGAGAGTGAGAACAGCACGGGAGTATTTCCGTCCTAGAGTGCTGTTAACACAGCTAGGCATGGATTAATACCCCATTACTTGCACACCAGGACATCCCTTTTACATTTATTAAAATGATCAGGCAAATTAGTTTCAGAGCCACATGCACACCGAAGTGGTGCCAATGGCCCAAAGCTCATGCTGACACATAAACAGCCCAGGAGCCTCCTCAATCATGCCTTTCCCTTTTCTCACCTCCCAAAAGTCTGCTCCAGACAGTGACAGAACAGCCACACTACAAGTACCACAATGCAATCCTGGACAGCTCTGGGTGTATCTGGTCCTCACAGCCTAAGGCACCAGCAAAGTGGTGCTATTTTTCTCCCCTGCCTTGTCACACACCTCCCACCCAAATCAGAG
>VYZR01002278.1:48139-65035 GCA_013400675.1 Oxylabes madagascariensis | reverse complement strand
GGGATTTTAAACTGACCTCATGACTGACTGAGAATTTTGTAGCACTGGGAGGAAAATCCTACTTCCATCTTCAACCAACATGTTTTCTCCGGTCCTACCACAACAGGACACATGCATTCACTGTGCTTAGGGCCATGCTCAAATTCTGCCACACAACTGGGTATCTGCTACACACAGAAACACCGAGTTCAAACTATATGTGCCTTAACATTGGACTAAGTAGAAGGAAGAGAGATATGAAGCAAGCAGCTGAAGCTCAAACACTCCTAAGACTTGTGCAAGCTTTGCAATCCTTGATGTGACACCATGAGTTATGATACATCAGCTACCAAGTGTTATTCCAGTGTGCAGTGACTTCAGCAGCATCATCACAGTAACTAAAATACACTTACTTAGGCTAAATACTGCAGAGAAGGCAAGCTCCAGAACTAGTACATCCATAAGCTACAAAACATGGCTTTGCAACATAAATCCCTTTCAACTTCCTAACTGCACTTCTGGTCTCTCCGATTAAATCCCAGACAATGTTCTTGAGATGCTGTTTGACATCTTTCAAAACTCTTGGTGGGATAAACCTCTGTGTTTTCTTTGTGTACAGAGAAATTCTTGCTGCAACTCTCCACACTCTTCCTGTCTGTGCTCAGTATAAAGTGTAAGACTGGTCTGTGGAAGAAGGCTGAGCAGTACAGAATGCAATGAATTTGCTCCTAGAAAAAGTAACAGTCACGGGTGTTCATTGCAATGCAATTTAACGCTTACATTACTTGCACAACCAAGCATCCCTACAGACTAATCAAGCTGTTCCTCCTGTAGGCTAGAGAGGAAGGAAAAGGTAGTCTCTCCTCCATTCAAATATTTGGGAACTGTTCAGGCACTATGGCAACAACAGAAAAAAAATCCCCTAAGCAGATCTGTTTATCAGAGAAAAATGTTTCAACAGTCTGCAATATCACTCATATACCATGTCCATTTTATACATTAATCTATTTAGCTTTTCCAGAAACTGAACAGAGAATAACACATATTTATGGTACTCTTTGCCTCTCTATTTTCTTTACCTTAAAAACAGTAAGAAAAACCCAACAAACCAGTGGTCTCAAGTGTCAGTGCAGTTGTTCTGCTGTTGCAAACCCTTCACAAACATATTCTGACACTTTTTCAACCTATCCAGCAGGGTTTTAACACCCTACTGCCAAAAAGAACTGCAGCATCCCTCTCAAACCAAGGAACAGCCACATTAGTTTCTCTTACACTGTACCTTCTAAAGCAGACAGAGGAGCCCTGATATTCCAGGAACCTTTAGGGGCAGCTGTCTCTGCCTCGCTCTTCCAAAGAGGGAAGTGTTCCTCCAGCTCTCAAAGAAGCTAGCCTTTCATCCAGTTCTCCTCACGTTATAACTCTTGCAATGAAAACTTCCTGCCCACACAGAGGGAAAGTCTTAACAGCAAAAGGCACACACAGGAAAGAAAAGCTTTTATCTTCAACACACTGCAGTCTGCCACCTCCACAATAGGTCAGCAGTCAGAAATAACTGCAAGCACCAAGGTTTCACTATCTTAAGCCTAGAATTTTGAACATTTCCAGCTCCTTCTTGACTCTTTCACTCCCTCTGTTTTTTAGGTGCAAGTGGGAGAGAAAGGGAGAAGGAGGAGAATACCCAAAGCCCTAGAAGATAAATCATAAGGAAAAAAAAAAGCTGGCAACCTTAATTGAGGATCCCTGCCAGAGATGGGATAATAAAAGGTGGCTGGTGAAAAGCACATTCCCACATCAGAAGTGATGCCAGTGGCCTCGGAAAGCTGAAAGCCTAGAAAATTACTTCTTCTTCAATCCTCTACTAGGTGTAATGGAGAAAAAATGTACAGCTGCATGAGGAAGGTTCATTAGCCTACATCAAATCAAGCACAATCCTTTCCTCACATCATCTTTTCTCTAGGATCCTAAGAGGTTGCTGGAGAAAGAGAGACTAACAATTACCCACCTGAGACCACTAACACCAGAATTCCATGGGGACACAGCCATCCACCTGAGTCTCCCAGTTTCTATGAGGGTCAATCACCACATTAAAGACAAATGAACTGAAGTGTTGGACGAATTAAACCCTCATCTCCAGGGAAAACAACAGACTTAACACGGTGCTTCATTAGCATTAAGGAATGGTTATTGGATTCCCAAAGGAGCAGAATCTCAGTCACACTAGAGAACTGATTCCAATCACTACAGAAAGTGTGCCATCAATTTCTGTTATTACTTTCTTGCAATGCTGAAATGCCAACCCAGTAACTCAAACTATCTCAGCACTCCTTGACCAGAGCTCAGACTCTGATGGGACCAAAAGGTCAGCACTGCAACAGGGCATTTGAACATCATGCTGGAAATTTAGCTATACTCAAAGCTGGAATTAAGTCTAAGACGTGACACAATGTGCAGCCTCTATAAAACAACTACCAGCATAACAAAATCTGCTAATTCTTATTCTGTGGTGAAGGAACAAAGAAACCACAGTGCAAAAGCTTCTGATATTATTATGTACAGCTGTGGGAAAGGGAAGGTGAATTTTAACATACTGAATGCATGTTATGCCAGCATAATTCACTGCCAGAAAATAAAAACTACAACACAGCATCAAGCTGTGACTGTGATTTGACACCACAGGGAAATACAGACTGATTTTATAAAAACAAAACAACAACAAAGAAAAAAACAACATTTTTTTACTTAAACTATAATTTTAAAAGGTTAAAAAATTATATTTAAATTAGCTTTCATTTGGAAAAAGACTTGTGCACTACTCAAAGAGAATAATTTAAATAAAAGCATTCAACCAACACAAGCTCACTGCTAATGCCAGATGATTTGCTCATCACCTGGAAAAAGAACATAGCATCAATGATAAAACAGCTTTTGACATCTGCAGATGCGCAAGGAGAATTCTCTTCAGCTCAGCTAAAGAAGTGTTTCACTCACTGAGAAGCCTGCTGGGAGGAGAGGCTAGGAAGACCTGGCCTCCCTTTTTAATCAATGGAAAAGAACTCAGTAATAAAAACAGAGCTATGTTGGATCATCACTACTCTGTTTTTAGTTTTTAGAACTGTTCCATCCACTGGTAAAATTCAAACAGTAACATTACATTTGCCAATTGTAAAAAACCACCTTATTGTTGAGTTTTAAATCTATCATACCATTAAAACACACTTGCCTTGAAAACAAGTTTACACATAGGGGTGTGTGTATATATATGTAAAAATTCATTTAACAGTTCTAAACTGGAACTGTCTGAACAATGCATAGATATTAAAACTCCATTTCCTGCATTTTTAGTTAAAACATCTGGAAACTAAGTGCACAGAAAAAGGAAATTCACCATTGTCAGCATGGCAAAAGGTAAAGTTTCAAAATCTGAGTCAGCTAAATAACCACCAAAGCATGTTCATATACTTGCAACTACCAGAAGTCCTGATGTTGCATGCAAATGCAGCTGTCAGCTATCAATAACAAAGACTTTTTCCAAAAACAAATATAAAACAATATTAAAACCAGTTATCAGATCAAAATTTCTTTTCTCTCCTGATTTAAATGACAATTAAAATAATGAGCTGAATGAAGCTATTCCCTTTCCAAATCTGAATTCTAATTGCAGATGGCTCTATTTTTTAGAGCACACATCCTGCACACATCAATGGTCAGACTGAAAGATGTCAGCATCATGGTACTTTTCATTTCATCTATCTGAACTGATCAGTTCAGCCTTCAGAAACAGCCAGGGGAGGGAGGAACACAAACTGTCTGGCAACAGTCATCAAGAACACTATTTCTGACAAGCCCACGTTTGCTTTTCAACCATTTTTGTGGCCTATTTTCTTTTCAGTTCTATACTTATCTTAGACAGTTATACTATTCTATTTTGATTTTGTATGCACAAAACAAAAGGTTTGAACAAAAGCCAGATTTTCCCTGACTTTTCATATACTGTGCAAGATTTCAGACAGAAGAGAGAGGAAGCCAACAATCCAAGTAGTGGGATGGAGATTCTTCTTCAGACTTCCATTTCGAGTTTTTTAATTTTCACCCTATGGTCTTTAGAGTGAGGTGCCTTTATTTTTATTTTTTTTTTCTTTAATGGATAATATCACACAAGGATTCTTCTTAGGTTTATCTTCACATAAATGAAATGCAATTTAGGTTCCTTATTGGGGGGGGGGGTTAGAGTCAATTAAGTTGTCTTTCACGATAAGAACTCACATCTAGGAATTAATTTTTCTTTTATAGCCCTCTTTGCAGGGTGACACTCAGCCAGGGTACATTCACTGTCTTGGTCCTGGGTTATTTTTCCTTTTGTTTCAAACAAGCAAACAAGGAAAAGCCACTGGCTAAAGAATTCTGGAAGAACCAGAATTTCTTCAATTATTATCACAGCCTTTGACATCAGGAGCTATATCCTCAGAAGTGAAATATCAGCTAAAATCAAAATACTGAAATGCCATTTACAAGCTATGTAACTACTTAAAGCAATCACCTGTTTAATATACCAGGTGTAAAGTATGCATTCACCTCAAGAAAAAAAAAAATCAGAGCCTTCCAGTGGTTACCAAGCAACCAAGAGCAGAAAAATAATATGAAGCTTTCAAAATAGAAATGCAAACCAAAGCTGAAATTAATTATTTAAAAGTCAATCCAGCTGGTTTATCAACCACTCTCTGAAAGCCTTTCTTATAAAAGCTCTTGTTTAATCTCTGACCTCCTAAACAAATCAACAAAAGGAAGGTTGTTTTTTTTTAATAGATGCCTTTCACAGCATATATTCTGAAGGTCTCACGACTCCAACAGCAGATTTACTGCTCTCTGTTGAAATCTAGGAATGTTTCATTAACCTAAATATTTATCAAGTTTTCTTCAGAGAAAAGATAAGCTTTGTTTCACAAGCAGCTATTAAAACAGTACTACAAAGACTTAATATTTTAGTGTTCTATATTTCAGGTTAATTAGCATCCAACAAGTTGGCATAACGAATGAGAAGAACAAATTGTACAGTTGTACAAGTTGTTGATTAAACTCCAACTTTCCAGTAAAACACTTGACTCCAGAACTCTTAAAAGACAAAGATCATAAAACATCTGTTCTTCACTCTGCCTATCTAAAAGATGCACAGATGCTTGGTTCATTACTTTCAGCAGGAACTGTGCATGGTTGTTTGCTCAGCTACAGGACTTTCTCCTACTGCTTTAGAACATGACCAACAAAAGGTATCTCTTAAGCCACCTTAATGATTCCTTCTTCAGGAGGAAACACTGAATCACACGGGAAATTCTCACCACCAAAGGGAAAAAACCAAAACAAACAATACAACAACAAAAAAAATTTTCATGATTCAGACTCAAACCTAGGCTCACTGATGAGCTACAGATGAATACCTAATCTAGTGAAATGGCCTGAGCCATATGCACAATCAGAGACTCAGCTTCAGATGTCCAATCCAGACCTTGACATATGCATTCAGTTTTAATCACTCCTGATTTCTCCAGCACACCCTCACAGATGTCTTGCTATCGCTTCATATCAGATCAGTTGAAAGCTCATAAATGTACTGAAAATATAGTTCACTTTTCAAATTAGCCAGTCAATCGAACATACTATTTTACATTTATCTAATTCCTCCTCCCAAATTATACGACCAGGACTACAGGTATGCTTGCAACTATTTCTCCCTTATTTGTCCTTAAATATAGCTTAGCACACTTAATAGCAAGAATGCAGCTGGCAGAATCACACAGGCATAAAAGCTTCCAGCACGTCCAGTTTTATCACTATTGCATTCTACTACTACAGTAATACACTTCTAAAGCAGTGTCTAACTCTGCTACTTGAAAGAGCGGAAAACATTTGAAATATTTACAACAGAGGGATACTGCAGGGTGGGGTTCAGGCAGGAGTTGCAACTTTCTGTCTTATTTTTTTAACTGTTTCATACGTGCAACCAATCTATTGGAAACACTTTCATAATTGGGTAAAACGTTGAATATGAGTAAAAAACACAGCTATTTCAAATGACACTGCACAAGAAACAGTGCTTTTGACTAGATATGTACAGTCTCCTTGATCTGTATTATCTTTCTTTGGCTCACAGACACCACCCAAGAACAAAATCAAGTACAATTTAAAACCATAAAAGCCACTGTGCGACTGAACTACACCCAGACAGCACATATTGATTCATACAGAGTCCTGCTTTCTTCTCTTAAAATGCCATGCATAGACATTGAGACATTTGCTTTTATCTACTTCCATCAAAACCTCAGTAGTTTTTAATGAGGTTTCAAATCTTTATATTTCTATGGCTTCTGCCTTCAGGATGCTCTCATCTGGACTGAGTCATATCTCCAAGCATATATTTTTTTTCATTTTAGAAGACCATAACATTAAGACCAGCACCAGGAACCCATAGCTTCAGTCACCCCTCCAATGACTACAGATAATTCCAATTCCTGTCTTACAGTCAACTAAAACCATAATCTAAGTGGAAACTTAAGAATGCGCTTTATTTTTTTGTTAAGTGTGTCCCTTCTGAAAAAGTCCTCTGTAATCACACAGAGTTTTAAAACAGCGACTTATCACGCTAAATTAAAAAAAAAAAAAAAAGCCTGAGGGAAAGGCTCCCTCTTTGTGCAAGGCAAAGCACAATAGGAGCCTTCTAAATGTCAGCTGACAAAAGTGAAAAAGAAGATGTATCAGTTAAATCCTGAAAAGTTTAAATAGCTCTCTAAAAATGTAAGCCACAGAACACAAGGGTTTTTTTCCTGCGCTCCAGCCCTGAAGAGGGGATGCCCTGCAGACTGCACGGCAGCAATCAGGGGGTCATCCTGCACACCCACGGCAAGCGCCTGCCTCTAACTCCATCTTCACTTTCCACCCAAAATTCATCCTCCTCTGCTTCCAAGAAGCTCCCTCAGTATCAACAGACACCTCACCTGAGTAACATCTTAGTCTGTCACACTAAGGCTTCTCAGCCCGGAGTTAGTAATTTTTGCACCACCCCAGCCGCAATTCTGCCACTTTGCATCCTGACATTAACTCGAGTCTCCACAGATCTCTGCAGCGGGGTCAGGACTCACAGAATCAATCAGGCGTCCAAAGACTCCTGAGATCATCCATCCAACCTGTGAGCAAACATCACCTTGTCACCTGGACCATGCCACTGAGTGCCACGTCCACTCTCCTTCAACACCTCGGGGACAATGACTCCACCACCTCCTAGGCAGTCAATTCCAATATCCAATCACCCTTCCTGAGCACAGATCCTGGTGCTCAACCTGAACCTCCCCTGGCGCAGCCCGAGGCCGTATCCTCTCTCTTGTCGCTGGTTGCCTGGGAGAAGAGACCGACCGCCACCCGGCCACAACCTCCTTTCAGGTGGCTGTAAGGAGCACTAAGGTCCTTCCTTGAGCCTCTTTTCTCCAGGCTAAGCACCCCCAGCTCCCACAGCCGCTCCTCACACGACACGTGCTCCAAACCCTCCACAAGGAAGGGAGAGCCTGAGGGGGAGGGGCGGAGGGGGGAAGGACGGGAGACACAAAAAAGATATACCAAATAGAGAGATATAAAAGGAACGAGCGACCCACATGCCGCCGCAGATGGAGCGGCCCGAAACTCCTCCTGCTCCTCCCCGGCGGCGCCCCGCCGTGCCCAGGCCATGAGGGGACACCGCCCCGCGAGCAGAGCCTCCCCTGCTTCCATCCCTCCTTCCCTCCCTCCCTCGCTCCCGCCGGGCGGCCGCTAACGGCGCCGCGGCCCCGCCCGCCGCCCAACGCACCCCGCGGGCCCGCCCGCCGCAGCCCCACGCGCGACCGGGACCGGGTCATGGACACCGGGAAGCGCGGAGCGTGGCCATGGCTTCCTCCTCCTCCTCCTCCTCCTCCTCCCCGCCGCCTCCCACAATGCACCCTGGGCGCTCCCCCGCGGAAGCCACTTCCTCGCCCNNTGGGCCCTCCCCCGCGGAAGCCACTTCCCCCCCCGAAAGCCCCCCCGCCGCTCCCCCCCGTCCCCACTCACATCCGTCGATCTCCTCCTGCACGTCCTCCTGGAGCAGCGACAGATCTGCGGTGGGGGAGAGACACACACACACGCACATGTGCCAAGGCGCCCGCCGGCCCTCGGTGCCACGCGTGACCCTGCCCCGCCCGCGGGCTGCGCCCCCCGACGCGACCCGCCCCGCGGCCCCTGCGCTCCCAGCCCGGACAGCGGCGGGCAGCGCTCCCGAAGCCGGGGCGGGGGAGAGGAGAAGGAGGGGGGATAGAGGAGGGAGGGCTGGCGCCTCGCCGGGGAGGCGGCGTGTGCGGGAAGGGGGAGGGGGGCGATGCCTACCCGCCATCTTGCTGCTGCAGCCCCCGCGGGGCGCCCGGCTACATCCAGCCCGCGGCCGAGCGGTGGAGCGGCGGTGGGAGAGGGCGGGCACCCGTGCGGTCCAGGCCCCGGGCCCGGCGGCGCCTCTCCGCGTCCCCGGGAGAGCCGCGCAGGGAGGGAGGGAGGGAGGAGGGAGCGGGCGGAGGAAGGCGGGAGGAGGGGTCTGGGCCGGACACGCTGCCCCCGCCTCCGCCCGGAGGAGCCGCTCTCGCTCGCTCGCTGCTCGCTCGCTCCGGCGGCCGCGCCTCCCTCCCCGCGCTCTGACTCACGGCCGGAGCCGCCCGGGCCGGCCCTGGGGCTGGAGAGCGCCCGGGCTCGGCCGCACGCCCCGGCCCGCTCACCTGCCCGCCGCGCTCCTCCGCCAAATCGGAGCGCGGCCTCGGGCTCCTCCTGCCGCCTGCCGACCGGCTGAGGAGAGGCCGCGGAGCTTCCCCTGCCGAGAAGTTTGGGTGCTGTGGGGTCACCTGGAGGAAGGGCCCCGAAGGTGCTCCTCGCCGTGGTCACTGTAGGGTCGCTTCCAGACGCGGTAGCGGGGCCGCAGAAATACTTGCCGCGTGGGTCGTGGGGTTACCTGGGGAGAGAGGTTCTGTGACTACCAGAGAGCAGAGTGTGGCCGGCAGGTCCGGAGAGGTGATCGTCCTCCTCTGCTTGGCACTGGTGAGGCCGCATCTGCAGTGCTGTGTCTAGCTCTGGGCTACTCAGTACAAGAAAGACAAGGAGCAACTGGCGAGGGTCCAGTGGAGGGCCACAAAGATTATTCGGGGTCTGGAGTGTCTCTCATAGGAGAGGCTGCGAGAGCTGAGCATGTTTAGTCTAAAGAAGAGAAGACTGAGAGGGGATCTCATTAATGCATATAAATATCTCAAAGGCAGGTGGTAAGAGGATGGTTCCAGACTCTTTTCGCTGGTTCCCAGTGACAGGATGAGGAGCAGTGACCATAAATTGAAACACAAGAAGTTTCACCTCTACATGAGGAAGAACTTCACACTGAGGGTGGCAGAGCACTGGAACAGGCTGTTCAGGGAGGTGATGGAGTCTCCATGTCTGCAGACATTCAAAACCCACCTGGATGTGTTCCTGTCTCACCTGCTCAGGGTGACCCTGCCTTGGCAGGAGTGTTTGGACCAGATGATTTCCAGAGGTCCCTTCCAACCCTAACAATTCTGTGACAGGCAGCTATGCCACCACCACCATATAGCCCACGAGCATCCCCCTCATGTGAATTGCCAAGTTTCTGCTGCTGGGATCCCATGGCTTAAGCACACAGGATATTGCTCCACTGCAAGGCTGTGCCTTCCGAGTTCTGCTTTAAAAACAGGCAATTTAGTTGTACACAGACACAAAGGTGCACATCATTTTCTGCTTTTTTTGGCTGTACCTTTTCATCACTGCTGATGGTTCTCATTTCAACTGTTTTGATAGTTTTTTTCCACTGTAAATTGGAATATTAAAAGTGTTGGATGAAGCAAATGCTCTATTCAGTTGATAACCAGGGCACTTGATAGAGGAAAGGATCATTACTGTACTAGTGCTACCTGGGGATATTACCTGAGTCTTCCATAGTCTTGTTTTAAATCTCCATAGTAATTGATGACGTTGCTAATACACAGAAAAGCAAAATAAATTACTTTTGGCTTGCAAAAAAAGATGCAATTTAATTAGCACTGTTTTTAAGTGTGTGTTTTAGAGTATGTCTTGTAAGCTGCTTTTCAAAAACTTTTGGTTTTATTTGGGAAATTGTACAAGGATTAAATCTTCATAGTTGTTCATTCTCTTTACCCTGGTGAATGAAAATGTGTAATCTTTTAAAATCCATACACCCCTTTCCTTACAATCCTGTAGAACAAGCTCTGTCCTGTTTCACACCTGTTCAATCTTTGGATGAGCCACTGGGGCCTACTTGATACTAATTATCTAACATTTTCTTTTGTTCAGATATATAACCTCAACATCTGAGTAAATCAAGTAAATTCACCATGACTAAGTTATATGAACCATGCTATTCTCTGCTGGTGTAATTTAGGAGGAGATTCAGGGGAAATGTTTGACATCACAAATCTCTGGCAATGCTGGGTCTGATAGCAATAGACTTAGAACAGAAGAGTTAAGTGTATTGCAAGATCCCATTTTATTATCTTTATTACTGCAAGTTATTTCCAGGAAGTTGTCTTGCATCTCCTCTGCATTGTTCACCACAATCAGTTTTGCTCCCACTGAATTCAGTAGAAGGGAGTCTAAGAATCTCTCTCCCAATTAAAATTTGATGCACTTCATTTTACTGAATGAATCAAGGGGTCTGGCTCCCTTTTCCAACCGTTTAGGAAAAGGCACTAATGCTCACAAGCCATTGATTACTGTGGTCTGAGAGCATCAAAGCTACCTCAAGCATTATTAGGGTTATCATCATAAGGAAAACTTAATGAGATACAACTGGGTTTACAATCACCAGAATTACTGCTCTTAAAAGTGTATTAATAGTGTTCATTACCATCAATTATTGCCCCATATATAATTGCCTCTAGAGTATTTAGGATTTTTTTTTTTAATTTCTATGTGAGTATTTGTTTAAAGAGAGGAAGTATAATTTATTGAATAAATCAATGACAATTGCAAGCAGTTGTACTGAACATAAGATCATGGATCTTCCTATGTGCTTGTGATCTTCAGTGGTCGTTGGTTCTTTCTCTGTAGGCAGGACCATGTGGTATTTAAATAGCACAGATAACAAGGATAAGCGTGTTACAAATTATAGTTGTTCAGGAATTGCAGGGGGCTTTGTGCTTGTTGTTACCTGTAGAACATCGGACTTTGCTCCTCAAGCACAGTTGGTTCCAGCACCATCACTAGGAACCATCAGGAAAGGTCTCTTCCTCTATGAGTAGGAACTCTCGCAAAACCTTTGGCTCATACAGGGGCACACACAGGGTAGGGGGAAAATAATTTAATTAAAACAAAAAAAAAAATTACTTCATGCCAACACGCAATGAAAAATCCCATTTAATGAATAAGTAACCAGGTATTTCTAAACTTGTTGGCCTCAGTAAATCCAGAGGTACCCCTTCAGGGCCTGATCCAAAGTTCAAGTTGATGGTAAGATTCCCTGCCACTGGTCACTGGTAGATGAGGCAGACAGAGAACCTTGTAAATGTAGGATAGATGCTGACTCTTGCAGATGAGTGGCCGTTCCAAACCAGCACACCTAATTATGGAAGAAAATTTTCATGACAGACTTGTTTTATTAGACGAGACGTGTTAAGGAGCAAGTAATATAACACCTGCCAAAACGTTCTAGCAGATTTTGCGCTGGAGTTCTCATAGTCAGCTTAAGTACCCTTACAGGAACTGGGAAGTAAAGAACTGAAGAATGATAAACTCAAATTCTCACACTCTATCTCAAGGAAAAAACACACTATGAGCATTTCACCACTGCTTCAAGCAAGGGATAGAAGGTTACAAATGGACTCCTTGGAAAGATCCTTTGCATGTGATAAAAGACACCTGCATTGTTATCTACATGATGTATCTCAAAAAAGTCCATAGCAGTCAGCAAGATATTTCCATCAAGTAAAAGTGTAGTATTTACATAAAGTATTACATAAATCCTTTCAAACTTGCACGTTAAACACAGGATAGCCAACATCCACCTAGACATAGCTGTAACAAGTTATTCTGTAGTTTGATTGGTGACATCTTTTCAATTAAAACTGTTCCAGGTATAAGGACCTCAGGCTCAAAAACACTGCTGCATATGGGACTCATCCATGTTATTTTATTTATTATCTAAGGTACTATTATCTATTTTTGCTCATTTGCTTGAAGAAGTAGGTCTGATCAGATAGTGTCAGCTTTCAATGTCCATATATTAACTAGCTTTGCATTTCTCCCAGGCTACCTTCATGTGTGGGAAGAACTTCCCATAAATATCTGCGCAGCCATCTCTCTATCCTCCTTCGGATTCCTCCGAACCCTCTCTTCCTGTAAAGCCTATCAAGAAATGGATCAGGGTTAGACTGCTGGTGCACCAAGGCAACTGCTTATCCTCTTGAGTAATCCTGACTCATCGTCTTCTTGGCCACCCCCAGGATTCCGTCTGCCTGCATGTGTTGTCCTTGGTGGTTCAACTGTTCACTCTTTGCTTTCTGGACCATCATTTTGTTCTTTACAGAGTGTTTAACCGAATTTGTCTCACAACTAAATACACAAATTAAGATACATATACACACATAAGCACATACATACCTTTAATATCTATGGATACTTAAGAAAACCTAGTGGCTGAAGTCTGGGATTTGCAGTCGATTTGCATTTGAAAATATAGTAAAGCATTTCTGCTAAAAAGAGGTGTTAGTCATAAAATGTTTCCTTTCTTCTCCTTTCCCTTTTCCTTCTCATCTTCCCTTCCCTACTCCTGTTCTTTTTTTCCCCTCACCAATAAAAATACTGGAGAGGAGTGGGATTTTGTTTGTTTGAGGTTTTTTTTTTAATATATCTATATTCCTTGTGGTTGCAGAAGTTTTTAACAGTACATCACGTTTCCTGGGCAAGAGTTTGAGCTGGTAACTACTGGTAAACCTTTGCATTAAAGTTCAGCTACCACAGCTCTCAGAGAAGGCCTTGCAGAAGGATTTTAAACACACAATATGCCAATCATGAATAAATTAGCACCTAAATTTGCTGACAAAGAGCCTGGTTAATATAAAGTTTGCCTTGTGGGTTCCTCGTGTCATTCCAGGTCAGCAGCAAATTCTGTGGTAACTTCAAGTACGCTCAAACCTATAAAACTAGGAAATACCCACCTGAGGTACATCCCAGTGCAGAATTAAGGCTGCACCTGGAACTTACAGTGGCTCTTGGCATTAATTTGCAAGCAAATCTCTTCATTGGTGGCACAGAAATGGCAGCCATGTGGACAAAAGGAAAAGAGGCATGCAAATGAGGAGACAAGTCCTGATGCCTCATTTTTCAATGAAGACCATGACCAGTGGTGATACCCACAACTCCTTTGGCCAAAGGCCAAAGAGAGAGTGGTCTGTCATCTCAATAGCAGTGAAGTGAAAGTCTCTGTCTGTATCTGACCCTTCAGGTGCTGAAATTGGCAGCGAAAGAACACACTGCATCAGAGGCTGTTTCAAGGAGATGGGTCTCAGAGTTTGACTGCAGTATATGTGCAGGATTCCTCATTTAGTAGCACTCACCTGGACACAGGTTTTCCTTTAAGAACACTTAAAAGGAAGTTTTCCTTTATGAGCACTTAAAGTGCTGCAGCTCTGAGATGTTCTGCTTCAGGAGTCACAGTGTCATGCATATGTATGTTACAGGAAGACTGAATCACTGATCAAACAAAGCAGAATTCAGGTTGTACTGCTCTATCTTAGCTCTGGAGTTCCTGGTTCTCAGAGGTGTCTATCTCACTGTCATATCAGAAGGGAACAAGACTGAGTAACAAGAAACTGAATCTTCTCCTCACTGAATTGCCTGGGGGATAATATGTTGATTTTTTTGTGGGGTTTAGGTGGTTTTGTTTGTTGGGGGGGGGAAGCCTTTGTTTGTTTGTGTTTGTTTTGTTATTTTGGTTTTGTTTGCTTTGATAAGAGAAAAAAAGGGTGAATTTTGGCTATTTCAAGAAATTCCAGCAACCACCTATATGTGCAGCTGAGATACTATTGTAGAAGATACATTTATCCCCCAACCTTTCATCCTAGATCTCCAAATCATTTTGAAAGGAAATAAATTATTCTCATCTTACAGGTGAAGAAACAGAGAACAAAAGAAGCAAAGTGATGTGCTTGATATTGCTTGAGGCCTGAGATGGCAATTAGTGCATAAAATAAAATTCAGCAAAAAAAAAAAATCTTCTGTGCTATTTTTTGCTATCTGATGCCATTATATATATGACAGTAGCAATCTAATGCATGGTTCCTAATGTGCCAGCTCTCAGTTGTATGCCAGGCCAGACCCTCCCTGTTAGATTAGCCTGTGGGTCAGTCAGGTTATCCAGCCTTTCCTCAGCCCGCACAGTCTCTCTTCCCCACCCAACTAGTTCCTGCCTGGAAATACCTAACCTGATATTCAGATTAATAGATTTGCATTTATTCACTCTTTTGCTTCCTGGTCTACTGAGTTTAAATTTGAATCTCTTTAGATCTACTTAGATATTGGCACATGTAAGCTGATGGCTCGCATTCTTCTGAACCAGAGATGAGTTACCGAGATCCCAGAACGTATCTCAAAGGGACAAATAGGGCTGAATTATCACTGCTCCCAAACCTCCTTTTCCATGAGTTTCACATCCCTCCAACTGGTCCCTTCCTAAGATCCTTTCTCTTTTTACTTCAGCACCAGCTCTCCCCACTCTCTTCCATCCCAAACTCCTCTCAGCAAGCTGCTGTGTACAGCACATTTAATTCTGTTCTTGTTGACAGTTTTTGAACTTTCTTGCTTATTTTCTTAAACTCACATTGCATTTTTCCAAAATAAAATACAAACAAAACTGAAATCCTGGTAGAAGTGGAGTCTGGCACCTTGTCTGTGGACCTTTGTCATATTTTAACTGGACTTTGGTCTGACTCAGGAGTAGCACTCTTTCATAACCCACATGCATACGAGCTGGCTGGAAGTTTTCTTGGCACCCTATTCAGCCAACAACGGTGTAATCCATTTAGTCAGGGAGGACTGGGTACATGCCTATGCAGGCAGCCAAGCTCTTTCTTTGCTGATCTGAAGGGTGGTAGGTGCCAGTGGGAAGCATGTCAGGAGAATGATTGTTTTGGGACACGGCTTGTTATCCTGGTCTGTGCAATTGCTAGGACCTGTCAATCCTTAAAAATGTGAGGGGTGGAGAAGTCAAGAGGTTACTTCCTAAGAACCCTTTGTTTAGATAACCCTGGCTCTTGCAGGAAGAACCCTGAATTTCAGGGTCAGTTACACACGTGTATTTTAGACCTCTGGAGGAGGCAGACTTCAGATGTGTGTGTTTGTTCAGTCTTTTGAGGGCAGATGTGAACTCATCCTGCTTCTGCTACAACTCAATCAGCAACTGTGTAATTACACTTCATGTAGACAGAGGTATGGACAGACTCTGGCACAACATTTGGAGACTAGTCAAATTTATGCAAAATATAGCAGAGGTCCTTTCACTGAAGAAATAATTAAAACTGAAATTGTTGTTCCTCTCAAAGTGGAGGCTGACAATATCTGAAAAGACTCAATGCTTATCGTATTTACAGTGTAAGAAAAGGATTACAGACTATGAGGAAAGGATTATATAACAGAGGAAACAACCACCAAAAAGCTACCCAAAATGAAGGGAAGAACCAAATGATGGCTCTTGACATGTGCTGGTTCCTACACTGAAATTTTCACCTATTGAACTGGGAGGGAATTCAAAGAGTTAAGTTTTTTATCTGAAATAAATGTACACAAAACTAGTGGGGATACAAATACACACAAAACCCCATGTATAATTTCTGAAGAAGACAGTGAAAAAGTGTGAGTTAAGAAATCTGACTATGTACAGGGCCAGATGGTTTGTAATAGAAGGTACCAAAAGTTTAAAGAGCTGTCTGGTCCAAAAATAGTTTCTCTGTTTAATTAAATTAGCTAAGATGTGAAAGAGCAATTACAGCCCTAAAGCAGCTCCCAACTAGGCTGATTCTCTCAATAATTTCCAAATCAGCTTTGCTCACTTGATATAAAAATGATTATTTCCTTTTCTTTTACCATCATGTAGGGTTTGATTTCCTGGGTGCCTGGTTGAGGTACAAATGTAAGCTGTAATATTTTTTAACAGTTGGAACAGTTAAAGGGTGTCAGGTATATTTAAAAGCTTTACATTATGCATTTCAAATTCTTCTTGGATTCAAGCACTGGCAATATTCCAGGTTCCAAGGTTTCTGTTTAAAATGAGATTTAATGTATATACACTGTAGCATTGCCAATAATATCTTGAACTGGGTGTGTTTTATTGAGTGATTCATAAAGTAAGACAGACAAAGTATGCACAGTGGTATTGGAATTTGGGTGGGATCAAAGTACTGATTTATTGTAATATGTTTGTCAAGCACAGCATACAGGAAATCTTCTTTCTGAATGAAGATGGATTTAGCCCATGAGAACCTCAGTATATTTCCAACTGTCATTTATTCCAGTGAACCCCCCTTTGAAAATACTAAAGTAAAACTAAAAAATCTGCATCATTTACCCTCAGATATTCCATTGGCAATGAGACTACAGTCAGACTTGTTGGAAGAAAAAGGCAGGAAAACTATTAAAATTAATAAAAATAACATAGATTTAAAGAGACACTGTCTGCAGTTGCAACACAGAAGAAAATTCTATCTGTTCCCGGACAGAGTGGCTGCAATGTTTTTATTTAAATGCAATTTTGCTGTTAATTTGGCATCCATAAGCATACTGAGCTGGGTAGGTTGTGATTGTACATTTGCATGCATGTACCTCACCCTCTCTGCACTCTTCCTGTTTGCTGTGCTTGACAAACAT
>VYZR01002278.1:25478-36873 GCA_013400675.1 Oxylabes madagascariensis | reverse complement strand
AAAGAAAAGAAAAGAAAAGAAAAGAAAAGAAAAGAAAAGAAAAGATGGATTCAGATGGTTCACAACCAGAGCAGTCCCCATGCCGTGCCTAGCCCAGCACACGGTGTGTAGGACTGAGCGTATGCACAGCCCCCTGCAGGATGCCGTCTCTCACAGACTGTTTTTTCACAACAGCAAATATTTACCCTGCAGTACAAGAAAGACAAGGAGCTCCAGGAGGGGGTCCAGCGAAGGGACACAAAGATCATTAGGAGTCTGGAGCATCTCTCTTATGAGGAGAGACTCTGGGCCTCAGAAAAGACTGGTGGGGATCTCTGTAATACATATAAGTATCTCAAAGGCGGGCGCTAAGTATAGTGTCAGACTCTTTTCGGTGGCTCCCAGTGACAGGATGAAGAGCAGTGACGATAAACTGAAATGCAAGAGGTTTCACCTCAACTCGAGGAAGAGGGTGGCAGAGCACTGGAACAGGCTGTCCAGGGAGGTCGCGGAGTCTCCCTGTCTGCAGACATTCAAAACCCACCTAGATGTGTTCCTGTGTAACCTGCTTCAGGGGACCCTGCCTCGGCAGGAGCGTTGGACCAGATGGCCTCCAGAGGTCCCTTCCATCTCTGAACGATTCTGCGCTGTCCCCGCTCCCCAGCCCGCCGCGGGGCTCGTTCCTGGGCTCGGTGCAGCCCCGGCGCGCCCGGTGCCCGCTGGCTGCCGGGGCAGCGCTGAGGCGGGGCCGGGCGCATGTGACCGGGCGGGGGCGGCCCCGGCGGGCCGGGCCGCCTCCGGGCCAGTGCGGAGCGGCGGCGCCGGGGATGCGGAGCGGCCGGGCCCCGGGCAGATGATGGCGATACGCGAGCTCAAAGTGTGTCTGCTTGGAGTGAGTAAGGGCGGCCGGGGGGTCGCTTCCCCCTTTCCTTCCCTCCCCTCTCGCCCCGCAGGTGGGAGCTGGGGTGCTCGCGGAGCCGGGGAGCGCTGCCAGCCTCGCTGTCCCGCTTCCCGGGGCTCCCGGTCCCGGGCGGGGCGAGGGGGCTCGGCCGCAGAAAATTCCTCCACGCCGAAACTTGGCAGCGGCGCTCCGGCCTCCGCGGGGCGGGGGAGCTCCGGGGCTTGTTGTTTTTGTCTTGTTTCTCAACTTTTTAAAAGTGATTAGGGCGTAGCGGGCGGGCTGGCTGGGGGAGGCGGGGAGTGTCTCTCTTTCGGGGTCTCCCCCAGCGCTCCCCGGGCGGGGGGTGCCGGCCATCCCCCGGCGGCGGCGGTCCCGCGGAGGTCTCCCTTTGGTGCCAGAACCCCGGAGGCACCCGGGAGGGTGGGAGGGGGGGTTTGCTGCCCGCCCTGGGGGCTCGTCACAGGCGGCGCTGGCCTCGCCGAGCCCCGTTCCAGCGGCGGGGAGCCCCCCGGAGAAAAGCAGCAGCGCTGCCCGGCCCGGGACGCCGTGTCGGGTGGCTCCTTCTCCCGGGGCTCGGTCCTGGCTCACCGATGTGCTGCTCGGTGCTTTGTTTAGTTACTTGCCTGGCTTTATTCAGCAGCGCTTCTTTGACTCGGCTTCTTACAGGAACGTCCTTTTTGCCATTCCCCCTTTTTTTTTTTTCTTCTTTCGCTTTTTTGGCGAACTCGCGCGTGCGTTTCACATCTGGAGCAGCAATGTGCTTAGCTCTGCACTTTGGCTGCGCCTGCCCCTCTCTGCCCGGCACCGGAGGAGCTTCCCGGCAAAATGTGCCCATCGAGTTGGGATAAACACCGCCGCAGAGCCTCTCCTGACAGTAACCAGCAGAGCATCGCTACTCCGGTACACAAGTTCTTTTTAAAAGTCAAACATCTCAAATTACCCGGTGCAAGTTCGGCTGCTTTTAGGCCCACATCTCCATAAGCACTCAGAGAAGCTGCATGAAGGAAGGTGTTTTAGAGTGAATTTGCTTTCATGCCATCCAAGTGAGTTGAACATTTGAAAACCAAACACAAATAGACACTCCAGTTCTCTCTGATTTGTGTTGACACTTAGCCCAGCAGGAGTGGGTACCTTGCCCTGGCGTAGTTCTTGCCAGGATGCGGTGCCAGGGCACTGGAGAGTTCAACCCAAAGTATTTGGCAGTGACCATTCCTCCTTTCTTGGTCAGAATTCCTGCCTTCAGCTTTTAAAATGGCGTAGTGACAAAAATAAATGTGGTTTGTACAGACATAAGGAGTCTGTGGTAGAATATGTGGCTGTGTCTTTGCTTGTTTTCTCCTCCAGCAGAAAATGTTGTAATTTTATAGAGATGAAGTGTCTTGTGGAATGAGATTCCTCATGTCCATAGTTTATTTATATTTTGTAACATTAAAACTTACTGGAGGTTTTGTAAGGCAATTGTTTACTTTTTTTTTAAGACAGGAAAAGAAACCTATAATGCAGCTCTGTATTATTAGGAGTATGCAATTACTCTGTAGATTCATTAAAATGATGGGGTGGCAGTGGTAGCACTTAGGGAGACGTGTCTGTAGTTATAGTCACTTACTAATGAGTGAGATGTTCCTTCCAGAGTTTTAAGAGGGCATAATCCTAGAAAACCTTCTACTTCTGATCACAGACATCTCATTTATCACGGGGAATGACACTCTATTTTCCCAGAAGAGAGGAATCCTTCAGATGATGAGTCCCCTCAAGAAGTTCAGACATTTCTAGAGCAGGGAAACTCCATACCTGTCTGCATGAACAAATACAGGCATTAATCTTCTGATCTGCTTGAAAGCTAGATGACAACTCAAAAAATACATTCTCAGATCTACCAAATGAAATCTTGACAGTTGTTTTTTACAGTAGGTCCTGGACCTGGTTAGTCTGCATTGTACATCATAGATCCCTTGATAATCAGTCAAGTCTGGCGTGTCCTAGTCCCAAGACAAGTTCTTGTCCTTGTTAGAAATATGGATTAAATTGGTAAACCCATATCCCACTCCACAGCCCTAGGCTGCACCTCTGGATCAGACAGGAGGATCACTGGCACTTTCTGGCCTCAAGATGTGCAAAGAGCCTGGGCTTGGACTGTTTCTGCCTATTCAGAATTTCCCAGTGGAGAAAAATTGCAGCTGGTGCAATGTTTGCAAAGCCAGCTTCTCCACAAGCTCTGAAGCCCCATTTGGCTATAGAGGGTCTTGACGGGAAGATGATGAAGAGGAATAGAGAATGCAGAGCTGTGGTCCACATTGTCAGCCCTACAGGCCAGTGCAGTACTCCAGGGCAGTGAGTGGCCTGGAGCCATTGCACTAGAGATGAGGAGTAGGTTATTGGCTTCTGGATGTAACCCCACATTGTCAGGAGGGAGCCTAGCCTCTAGTTTTTAGCATTAACCTAACAAAATGGGATTTGGGTATCTGTGTTTCAATTCTTTTTCTTTCAGAGTATCTTGGGGTTTTTAAAACTCTCTTGGGTGTCATGGGTGTGATTTGAAGCAGCCAGGAGTAGTGCACTGCAAGGTGATGGTTATGGGATTTGTTGAAGGAGACACCAGCAAGAGAAGGAAGGGCAGAGGGGAAATCTGGGGCAGCAGGAGGGTGGGAGTGAGTCATTTTGGATGGAAGGCTTTGTTGATTGCATTGCTCTTTGAGAAGAGATGTTTCCAGCTTGCCAGTGGACTAGATGGAGCAGGATGCCTGTCTAATTGTCCAGTGCTTTGCAGCCTCAGGTGTAGGAGGTACAGAGATGCAGTTGAACAGCTCTCTTTAGTATGTTGCTGTGCAAGTGTCCTCAAGCCTGCTCCTAAACAACTTCCTCCAGTAAATTATTGCTGCTGGGGAGTGAGGTATCTGCATGTGGAAGGTGTTCCTCTTCCTGAGTGCAAAGGCTTGAGCTCTGCTCCAAGTCCTGTCTTGTTATCCCTGACTCTTCCGGATCTCTCAGTCCAGTTTGTTGTTTGTTCCCAGCATTGTCCCTGTGTTAGGTGCCACATGCTTCTGGGTATGAGCAGGTTTTAGCTGCAGCTCAGTCTGGGTGGTGAAATGGAGTGTAGCTCTCATTTGATTTGCATGGTGTTTTGATGTGGGCACCTTGTTGAGGGGCTGGAGGAGAGAGGAACTCAGGGGAGCTGCTGTGTTCCTGAGCCGTGCTTTATTGCTGAAATGTGGCTGGCTGTGCAGCTGCCAGGTTTCCTAATCTGTCTGTGGCTGCTGAGTGCCCTGTGCCTTAGCTCCCAACATTTTCTTTATGTGGGCTGGAGGAGTGATTTACAACTCCCTGCCAAATCCTGACATAATTGTGTGTGGCGACCACAGAAAAGATTGCCAGGTTTACGACTAAGGCAAAGTTTCTTGTCTTTGTCACTTCCTGAGGAAACTTTGACAACTCTTGAGACTTTGGGAGGTGGTTTGCTGACTACCATCTAAAGTGACCTCCATTACTCCTTTCCTTTTGCTTTTGTTTATTACATTTTTTTGTTGTGACTGTGCATCACAGGACCAAAGGAGGTAGGATTGGAAGAAGCTTGGAGGTCATCCCTTGTCCCTACAGCCCTTCTTATTCCTGACATATGTTTGTTTCCTCTGTCTTTAAAAACTCATGATCTTCTCCCTGGGGTTATGTCCCAGGGCTTAACTGCTTTTAATGTAGAAAGTTTTTCCTGAACATAGTGCCCACATCTTCCCTAGCTGAGACTTTGTTTCTTCACCCTTCTGTTCGTGCCTCCGTTTTCTTGCTCATAAGAAGTCGCTTGCTGGCCTGCGTTCTGCTAGCATGAAAATGCTGTCTGGAGCTGGTGAGCATGCATTTGAAAAAGGAGTGACATTTCCTCTGTGGAAATGACACTATGATACTGAACACAGATCACTGGGAATCTTTTAGTTTGTGTCTAAAATGTTTGTCGTAGTTAATGCTTTTATGGCCTACATGTCCCAACACAAATAGGAAAGCTGCTGTTAAAAATAAAACTGCACCCCTGGCTGGGTTGAACCAGTTAAGGAGCTTTCTTCTCACCAGGTGTGTGCAAACTGTTCTCCATGGTAAGGTGAGCATCCTGCTGAAGACAGTAACACTGCACAGTGCAGAAGCCACATGTGCATCAACAGCTGCAGTGTTGTAGCCTAAAACAGAGAGTAGAGCAAACAAAGAAGGTCATGAAAAGAGGAGAAATGTACTGATGAAGTACATGTGTGCCTTCTATAATTTTGTCCACAAAAGTATCTTGTCTGAGAGAAGAAGAGACTGCCAAGCAATTTTCCCCCCCCATGTTAATGGTTCATCATCACCTACTCATTCATTCATATTTTATTATGTAAACAAGTAGCTCTATCATGAGAGAAGTTTTTGAGTCGTGACCTCGTGGCTGTCTGTCTTGTGAAATCACTGATTTGAAGTGTCCATCATTACAGCCTTTCCATCAAAGGAGCCCTTTGATCTGTATCTCTTTCCTAGCCAGTTATGTTTTTGCATTGTAGTGAAACATAAAATTACAGGAAAAACTGAAGAGTGATTTTAAGTCCATGGGGAACTGAAAGACAAACATGGTTAGCTGAACTGCATATACCTCATTTTCCTGGGAAATGTTTTTTCTTTGTATTCTTCTTTGGTGAAGAATACTCTGAAATTTGCACTTAATGTAGGCACATAGCAATTCCATATTCCATTGTCTTGCTTTGCCAGTCAAAATAAACATACAAGATACTGAAGGAGACTGGGACTGGTGATTTTGTTTTTATTGTGTTTGTCAATATTGCATAAAAATCCAGTTATGCACCAAGCAAGAAAGGCCTGTTCTCTTGTATCAATAAAGAAGTGTCTTCAGAAGCCTAAAGCAGCCTTTTCATACTATTTTATAAGATATTTAAATGGCTACAATCAGATTTATTGTAATATATACATTAAATATGTAGGTAAACAATTTCTCACAATTTGGAATTCAGGATTTCGTATTGATCTTGGCCCTAATGCTTTCCTCACGTATCTACAAAACTTTTTTCTTTACTAATTTCTTCCAAGAGTTTTGTGTGGGATTGCTTAGAAGAGTAGACTGGAACATCTTTCTAGGAAAAGGTGATTGTGGAGGCCACACTCTGCTTTCTTTTTCCAGCGCCCCAACCAAACTGGCTTTGTGAAGAAGCAGAAGGAGGAATTTGAAGCAGGTTTTAGTTTCAGTAGCAGCAAAGCCTCAAAGGGGAAGCTTGTTGCTAATAATCTGCTGGGTAGCAAAAGAGTACCCTGTGGCTGCTGCCTGTTGCTGCACTTCATGGGCTCCCATCCCATGCTTGTAACTTGCCTGTTGAATGAGTCCGTGCAGTGACTATCACCCAGAAATCATATGCAGGCTGTAGTTTTACTGTCTCTCAAATTCTCTTTAAATTTAGATTTCCCCAGCCCCTTGCTCTTTTTGATTTCTGGGCAAAAAGTTGGGAAACTTCTTGGTTTGCGGTAGTTCTGGGGAAAAAAAAAAAACAAAAAACAACCCTACATTCTTTCTGGCAAAATAAGGAAGTTGAATGGTGATAAACTCAATTTTTTTTTCACATAGTTGAATGCAGTTTTAGCCCTACTCAGTGAAGTAATGCTGAGGCAGACTATGTGAAAGAACCAGAAACTTTGCAGGTAAACAATACGTTGGGAAAGAAAAACCCCTCTCATTTTCATCAGATGATTCCTTTTAACTGGCTTAAGCCATATTAAAAGGCAATTTTTAATTTGCATTTAAAGTTTGTTTTCTGAGACTCCGGTTGATGGTAGGACTTGTTTTTAAGGTGATAATTTGCTTTATTGATAGCATGTGTTGCAGTTACAGAGCAGTTGAGCTGCCCATGGGCAAAGGCCTTTGAGTCTGCAGGGCTTTTGCTTGTGGTGGTGTTTATAAATAACAGTGCCGGTGCATTTTGCTTCTGTTGAATTGTGTCTGAGCTGGGTGCAGTGTGGTGGGTGCTGCAGACTGCAAGTGTACATACAGGCTGGAGAGACGTATTCTTGATGTATGCTGTCTAAAGTTTCTCAAGCTAATTGCTTGTTGAGAGAAGCATTTACAGGGAGGCTGGAGCCATAACTCTGCTGCTCTTGCTCTTTTGCCTCCCTGCTGCTCCTTCTTGCAAATGCCATTTGCCCAGTCTTCAGGGCTGTTAGGCCCTCCAGGGACTGTGTTAGTCATGGATTTCCTGTACAGGGAGGCTGGAGCCATAACTCTGCTGCTCTTGCTCTTTTGCCTCCCTGCTGCTCCTTCTTGCAAATGCCATTTGCCCAGTCTTCAGGGCTGTTAGGCCCTCCAGGGACTGTGTTAGTCATGGATTTCCTGTACAGGGAGGCTGGAGCCATAACTGCTGCTCTTGCTCTTTTGCCTCCCTGCTGCTCCTTCTTGCAAATGCCATTTGCCCAGTCTTCAGGGCTGTTAGGCCCTCCAGGGACTGTGTTAGTCATGGATTTCCTGTACAGGGAGGCTGGAGCCATAACTGCTGCTCTTGCTCTTTTGCCTCCCTGCTGCTCCTTCTTGCAAATGCCATTTGCCCAGTCTTCAGGGCTGTTAGGCCCTCCAGGGACTGTGTTAGTCATGGATTTCCTGTACAGGGAGGCTGGAGCCATAACTGCTGCTCTTGCTCTTTTGCCTCCCTGCTGCTCCTTCTTGCAAATGCCATTTGCCCAGTCTTCAGGGCTGTTAGGCCCTCCAGGGACTGTGTTAGTCATGGATTTCCTGGCCACATCTCTCTTCAGATAAGATCAGGACAGGCATATTTTTTTTTTTTCATTTCCTGCACTGTGGTTTTGAGGGGAAGGCAGTGGGGCACATTGAAATGAGGGCCGCTGGCTTTAGCAGGTTTGCACTGTTAGAGAATGATAGAATGCTTTGATTTGGAAGGGGCCTTAAAGATCATCTGGTTCCAACCCCGCTGCCATGGGCAGGGTCACCTTCCACTGGAACAGGCTGCTGTTGACCCCACCTTCCCCACAGTTCAGGTGTTGCCTCAGAAAACCGAGTGTGGGGCAAGGAGTTTCTCCTCAACTTTGTGGCTCACCAGCCTCCACCGATGTGGGGGCTGGTTTTGGAGGTGTGGTCTCCATCCAGAGGTCTGGAGCTTCCTCTGCTCACATTTTTCTCAAGGTGTTTCTGGGGCCAGTGGAGTGCCCAACACATGGTTAGAGGTAACCCTTCCAAGAGGGTTGGGAAAGGAGGTGGGAAGCTGGGTAGAGTTCGTCTGCCCACAAGCTACTTACAAGTCTTACCTCCATCCAGCACACCTATGGGTTAGATCATCATGCCAATGAGTTGGATCATCCCGTGCTTTTTAGGGAGGGCAGAGCAAGCCTTCAGTGCTTTGCTCCTTGTCATGTCCCCCACTATCTCCTGACTGTAGGCCAAGGGCAGCTCATGTCAATGTAACTCAGCAGCCCCTCACCAGAAGGTGTCTGGAGCTGCCCTGGGACACGTGCTTCTAGAATAAACCAAAATAAAAAATGTTTTTATTCTTACAGAGTTGTTTTTCTTCTCACTACATACCTTGTAGAGGCTGGGTAGTGGTGTCAAGGTCAAGGTGAAAGGGAATTTTTAAAATTCCATCTAGTTTGTAAGATGCCAGGAAAGGGATGCATTTCGGTTTTCTTCTGAAACATCTTGTACACCCTTTCCGTGAATGCTCGCCGTTTTGTGCACCGCTGCCAAAAGACAAATCCAAGCTTTAGGAAGCCGCCAGCGGAGGTGGATGGGAGGCCAACTGGGAGCACAGCCTTGTGTAAGCACATGCCAGTGGTTGATTTACAGTCTCTGGCCTTGCAGGGCTGCACTGAAAGCTGAACAACAGGCAATGGAACAAATGCTTTTTATTTTCGCCTGGATATTTTTAAACAGAAATGCTGGTTAGTGCATGGGGTTTATATTTTTTGCGGGCAAGGGTAGAGACATTATGGTTTTTCACTTTTTGTTTTGGCCAGAGTGTGTTCTTATTTGGGCAACATGTGGAAGTTCATGTGCATGAAATCCAGCCACTAAATACTTTGTGTCCCTGAGTTATTGTTTCCTCCTTTGTCAGCAGAGTGACAGGATGCTGCAGACGTCATTGGGTGTCCTGGTTGGACCCATCAAGGGACTTTAGTCCCTGCAGGGATCTATAAAAAACTGTAAATGATAAATATCAGGCTCTTACAGGAATTCACCTACAGTTAGGGGCTCTCTGAAGCAGATTCTCCTTTCCTTTAAAGCCTGTCTACAGAGCCAAAATGAGTTACAAGAGATTCCTAGAGTGGGTTTAATTTGGAAAAAATTAAAAATTAAATTAAAAAGTTAAAATTAAATTTGGGGCCCATTTAATTCTGCAGAAAACAAAATTTAAGTGTTGATAGGATCTCGTGGTTCATCAAAGCAAAGCTGTGCTTCTGGGTAGCAGAATGTGTCTGAAGTCACATCTCCTTCCACACTCACTGATGACCTATGGGATACACCTGGAATAGCTTTAACCTTCTCTGTCTTATGCTTGTAATTGGTAACTGATAGCTCATCTCAAGTACTGCTGTTATGTAAATTCTCCAGGTCTATCCTGGAGAGGGATTCCCTGTGAGGGAATTCAGTGTCAAAAAAGAATCCTTAGGTCAACATCTGGTGTGTGCCAGCAGAGAGAAGCTGTACTGGGAATCACCAGACTTGCCAAAGACTGATTGTAAAGAGCATTTCCTTGAATGTGGTGGGGTGTCACACCAAGGCTCAGCTTGACTCTTGAGACTTCAATTTTTAGCTACTTGATTTAAGGGGGTAAAAATATGTTATCACTATGGTCAATATTTTAGGATTTAGAAGCATATTACAACTGAAATATCTGAGGTGTTGGTAAATGTACAGTCACAATTTCCATTTTGAGCATCTTCTACTATCTGTGGAAGCAAATACTAATTTTGTTTGCTTTAGGCAGTCTCTGTTAATAAAAAAAATCCCAAACCACCAAGAAAATGAACTACTCACTGTCTGGTACACACCACTATAAGCCTCTAAGGGTGCACTTCCACTTTGTGGCTGGATGAATCTTGCAGCTGATTAATTCCTGGAGGGATTTAGGAAATGAGAACGGGAATATGTTCTTTCTTGAATAGAAAGCCCATTGTCTATCTTTTTTTTTTCTTTTCCTTTGCATACTAAATATAAGTATTAAAGTGCCTATTTTAAGAATCATAATATCAACATTTGAAATATACCTCCTTAAAGCTGATATGAACTGGAAGTCTCCAAGCACTTTTAGGCCAGAAGTCATTCATCGTGCATAGTCCATGCTGACTTCAACCTTTTCAATACTGTGTAGACAAGCTTCCTTTAGGATATTAGTTTCGTGAATGTGCTACAAACACGGGGGGTTTTTGCTACATTATCCCTTACAGCAGCAGTTTTCTTTTTTGAATGTTATTGCTCTTGTGGAAGATCCAAGGAAAGTTGAACTTCATTTTTGTCTTGGTTTGGTTAAATGTCATTGGAGGAATTAAGTGTTTTGACTCCAGCAGCAGAATGTAGTTTATGTGAATAGTCTTCAGAATCGGTTGTTCTGTCCTTTGGTTTTTCTCTGCCTTGGATATTTTTGTTTATTTTTTTCCTGCAGAGTGTGCTCAAAAAGAATAAATGCGTGTCAGGACATTAGACAGACAGTTGGAGCATGTTTTAAGTGACAAAAATGGTAGTTGGATAAAACCAGATAACATAAATTTGATTTGAGATTATGTTACTGAAACCCTAATCTGAGTAGCATCCTTAAGCATATGTTTGATTCTGAGCATTAGGGTAATTCCTCTTCAGCAGAGTATCATGCTACATGGGCTAAATTGAATCCCATGCTTAAAGCTCACATATGCTTTAATGCACAGCTAAATGCGCTGCTGTATGGAGAATAAGCTAAAATGCTTAGGTAAATTAAGTATTTGAGATAACGCAGCTCGTGAGTGATTCCTGTCATTTGACATTAAAGCCAGATAGAGTAGCTGAGATCTGCCTATCTTGTGGCCAGTTTTGTCTTTTCCCTCAGGCTGATGTGGAAAAAGGCAGAGAGAAAGCGAACCTTTGACACCATAAATCCAAATTTAAAGGATTATCCGAAGGAGAGTGGTAGCCCTGTAGCCTAAAAAGTTCTTCAGGAATAGTTTATGACCAAATAATGGTTTGGGTTGGAGGGGACCTTAAAGATCATCTCATTCCAGCCCCCCTGCCATGGACAGGGACATGTTCCTGTAGACGACATTGCTCAGGGCCTTGAACATTTGCAAGGATGTGCAGATGAGTAGAAAAAGGGGCGTAGAAGTCGGCATAGAGGAGATTTGGGGGAACAGAGACTAATGGAGGAGGAGGTGGAGTACTGAAACTGTGAGACCAGGGGAGGACATATGGGAGCATTGTAGCGGGACTAGTGAGAGGGAATGAGGAACACAGAGGAGTAAAGTCTGGAGCAAGGGAATGAGAAGCTGAGGGTAATAAAACAGAAAGCTAGACAGAGCAAACCA
>VYZR01002276.1:1685-19474 GCA_013400675.1 Oxylabes madagascariensis | reverse complement strand
AGTGCACCCTCATCAAGTTTGCCACACACCAAGCTGTGTGGTGCTGTTGACACTCTGGAGGGAAGGGATGCCATCCAGAGGGGCCGGGTCAGGGTGGAAAGGTGGGCCCTTGCAATCCTCATGATGTTCAGCGAGGCCAAGTGCAAGGTCCTGCACCTGGGTTGGGACAATCCCAAGCACAAATACAGGCTGGGCAGAGAATGGATTGAAAGCAACGCTGGGGAGAAAGACTTGGGAAAGTTGTTGGTTGACAAGAAGCCCAACATGAGCCAACAATGTGTGCTTGTGGCCCAGAAAGCCAAATGTGTCCTGGGCTGCATCAAAAGGAACATGACCAGCAGGTCAAGGCAGGTGATTGCTACTTTGTCCTCATGAGGCCCCACCTGGAATGGTGCATCCAGCTCTGTGGACCTTAAAATAATAAGGATATAGACCTGTTGGAACAAGTCCAGAGGAGGATCATGAAGATGAGCAGAGAGCTGGAGCGCCTCCCCTGTGAACATAGGCTGAGTTGGGGTCGTTCAGCCTGGAGAGGAGAAGGCTCTGACCTGACCTGACCTGACCTTATAGCAGCCTTCCAGTGCCTAAAGGGGCCTGCAAAAAAGCTAGAGAAGGACTTTTGACTTTTGGTAGGGGCATGCAGTGATAAGACAAGGGGCAATGGCTTTAAACTGAAAGAGAGTCAGTTTAGATTAGGTGCAAGGAAGAAATTCTTTACTGTGAGGGTAGTGAGGCACTGGAACAGGTTGTCTGGAGAAATTTTCTGGAGATGCCTCATCCCTGGAAGTCTTCAAGACCAGGTCTGGATGGGGCTTTGAGCAACTTGATGCCTGCTTGTGGCATGGGTGGCAGGGGGCTGGCACTAGCCGATCTTTATGGTCCTTTCCAACTCAAACCATCCTGGGATTTTATGAATTTATGATTCTGATAGTGGTTGTGTGTTCCCACTAAGCTTTGCTTTTGAGGCAGGAAGTAGCTCAAAAAGGTAAAGGTCACCCTGTTGTTTGTCATGACAAAAACCTTGGTCCATTTGTTTCTTTCACAAGGTCCCATATTTGAGCTGTTGACTTTGCTGCATCTTGAATCTCTGAGATCATATTGGTGATGTCCTCTCACCATGGGCAAACCCTGTGTGCCTACTAACCCTATACATACAGACATGGAGATATCCACCTGTTGACTCCAGACTTTTTTAAAAAAAGGGGTTTTTACCAGAGTCCATAGAATCTGACTTGTTGGTGAGACCTTTGACTGTCCTCTAGGTTGACTTTAGCCACTAAAGCTTTGCACTTTTCTAGGAACATTTCTGGGGATATGAACCCAATGATAGTAGCTCAGTTTCTGACCGTTTTCCTGCTTCCCCCAGTCCCTCTGTATGAGCTGCTCCCTCCGGCACCAGCCTGTGCTAGTAAGGTGGAGGGAATGTTTCCCTGTGTCTGCAAGAGCTGCTTACCACTTGCCCCAGCAGCAGAACTGCACTGGCATCATCTCAGCAACCACACAGAGACCATTTCAACACCATCTCTGATCTACAAAGACGTCTTACTACACCCAGGCATTCCTGCTCAGTGCTCAGAAAACAGATCCCTTTGAGAAGCTTCTTTTTCTCCATGGCTCACAGAGGGCCTCTGGCAGGTAGCTTGCTGAGTGAGTTGTTCCCAGTTCCATACTACTTGTTGTGGGGCACCCCATCTTGTCTCAGGGTGCATCAGCCCTTCTCTTTGCTTATTGGGAGTCTTTTCAGTTTGTCAGGTTTTCAACTCAAGGTTAAGTAAAATGAACAAACCCCCTCCCTGGCCAGCAGGACAGCTCTGAAAAAGGTGGAAATATGTATCTCCAAGTGCTTGGCTCTGAAAGACAATTTATTTGCTTCTGGGGCTGAGGCCACATTTGTTCATTTGTTTCATTTTGTGCTCATCGTTATCCCAATGTCCCGCTGGGAGGAGGAGGAGGAAGGGTTGGAAACAACCTGTCTCAGTGGTGAGGAACAAAATGTTCATTCAATGAATCTTGTTGATTGCAATCTACTGGATAACTTCTGCACATTTTACTTTTAATTAACTACCATACATTTTCTTGGGATTAGTGACTTGTCAGCATTTTTGGAAGCTGGTCTAGGAATTTTAAATAATAACAGCATTTATCTTCTGCATTGTGGTTAGGCTGATTAAAATAGGTGAGGAGTTACAACAAGTTTTTTTTCAAGTCTAAAAGTGAAAGGTGGGAGAAGTTTGGGGTATTTTTATAAATATAATTTCAATTTACAATGCCATTCCTTGTATTAGTAGACATAAAAGAACGTAGTATCTTTCTCATCGATAAATATAATGAAACAAGTTTTCTGTCCATCCAGGCTTTTCCCTGATAAATCCTGGCCTTAGCTGCTGACCAAACTCCTCATCTCTTCAGACACAGGCACTCTGGTGCAGAGAGGAAGAATTTAAGTTGCTATCCAGGCAGGCATACCAGTACCTACTGAAGTTTCTTCCTGTTTGAGGCCAAATTTACACCCATCCTCTCAGCAGGCTCCAAAAGACTCTTGAATCTCACAAAAAGGGGCTTTACCAGGAAATAGAGTAGTTCAAATTAAAAACAAGGTGCCCCTCTACCCCGTGCCAAACCCTAAATAATAACAGCGCTGGTCAGGAGCTGTTGTGGCAACTGCCCTTTCCCGCATGAAACTTCTGACTCCTTCTGGGGCATCTCTCTGGAAGTGATAGTGCTGGCTCAGAGCACAGGTGAGGGGGACACTGTGTTCAGGCTGGAAATTCTGATGCTGGCATGATGTAAGTCACCCAGACTCAGCATCTCTGAAGATTTGTTGCTGCAGTTATGGTTGTGACTGATGTGTATGTAAATGAGGTTGCATTTTTTAATACAAAACCAGTTTCTATAGTTTTTCTGTGTGCTAATCTCTGAGATAATGGGAACAAAAGTCTTACCATAGATCACAGAGATGGGTACTGAGCCCCTGGGTCTGGAGGACAGCTGCATGCAAATGCTGAGCGGCACCATGTCCTCTGAGCAGTGCTTGCAGACCCAGTCCTCAGTGTAAATCAGGATTCCTTTGAAGTTGTGTTGCTTTATCCCATCTGAGGGATGGGGGACTGAAGTAAAATCCTTGGGAGCTGCTGGTGGGCAAGATTTTTTAAAAGTTTTTGGTCTGCAAATAAAAAACAACACTGGAAAATGTTTTTAAACAAGCAGCTGCATTAAACTTGCCTACATTTCTAGACTGAAATGATTTCCATTAGCTTTCAGTCCTTATAGCTGATCATTGTTTGAAATTGTGGGGGAGAGAGGGAGACTTCTCTGCAAGCATTAAAGAAGACCGTGTCTCTGTGTGCCAGTGAGATTTGGTAGGTGAGGAAATAAAGCAGAATAGCTTCAAACTGAAGCTGAATGTTAACTTTATTTTTAAATCTCTTCATATTTTTTAAAAATACACTGACATTTCTATATGCTTTGTATTTAAGAGATTACTCCTTTCAGAAGGCATGTTGATGCATGGATTCTTTTTTTTTTTGAGAAATTATTACAATTAAACTGTTGACCAAAGAACTGCAAAAGAAAAATACTACTTCTCAGTATTTATTTAAAAGCCTACTAGAATAGCAGTTTACTTGATTACTGTCTTTTTCCAAAAATGAAACAAATGCAGCACTCCATCCTTTTCTTGGTACTGTGGCAGCACCTAGAGGCTCTTGACAGAGATGTCACCTCATTACACTGCTGAGCACTGCGGACACACACACAAATAGAACTTAACAGCCATTGTCACAAACACCTAAATTTTTAAACACTTGCATCCGATGGCATAGCACTTCTCAGGACTTCTCTGAAGAGAAAGTTTCCTGAAATTGTCATTAATTTATCTCTTTGGTAATAAATGGTTATTAAGTGCTTATTGTTATTTGATATTAATGGCTGGTTCCTTAATGTCAAGGAACTGAAACAATTACAGAACTTGAATAAACAGCAGCTGGTATGTGGCTTGAAATGGTGGATAATAAATTATTTATAATGAAAACAACTAAGGGTATATATTTTCTGCCTAGCAGCAAACATGGAGAGCTTACCAACTACATTGTTTTTGACTTTCAGCAGAAACAACATGATCATTTCAGTGTCAGATGCAGTGCACCTGTACCCGAGTTCCTCTGTTCTGTATGACTTAAACATCCTTCTTCTCTGAGAGAAGCCACAGCACTTTTAATGACTGAGTTCATTTTATTTGTCCATATTCCTGTTGGCGATGTCTCGAGGAGGAAACTTTGCTGTGTGTTGCTGTTGAATGTGGCAGATTTGGAAAAGAAATTGCTAAGCTCCTTGAGATGGAACTCAATTTTTCTAGCTTTAAATTCAGCACTGAAGGATACAGCTTTGTCAAGGTTAACCTAGCCCTGCACAGTGATTTGGATGGATTGGGATGTAAATCTTTAGGTGTTAGCAAAGATCTGAGCACAGACACAGAGGCAGTAAAATAGTCAATATGAAACAGTGCCAGTATTTGTAACCTTGTCTCCTCCTGCCCTGCGCTCCTGTGATGTGATCACCAGTGGAGCAGGGGAAGGACCACCAAACAGATCCTGATATTGTTAACTAACACTGAGTTCAATTTTTGATTTAAACAACAGCAGAACTAGAGCTGCATATAAGAAGTACTGAGTAGTCCTGTGGTGAATGCATAATAAACAGATTTACAGCGTTTTTCCTCCAGCTGCTATTAGTAAGAAAATAAAGGCAAGATTGCCTAAATACAAAAGAGAAATTTAATCTTCATCTAACCATAGTGATGCAAGGCAGGGAGAAACACAATCCATCTGTGCTTTCTCTGACAATGCTTTCCACCATTTGTTTTAGAGAAAGACATAAAGTTCTCATAATGCATCTGGATAGCGATGAAATACTCTTGCTACAGTGAGAGAGAGAAGGCATTTCTTTCTGAATTCTGTCAGCAATACTTCTTGAAACATGAAGATTATCTCTTGTAATCATTATCCTGCCAAGGACAGCTGCAGAGTCCATGTTTAGTCAGGGACTCCATGTGCTAAAACCTGGAATAGCTGCACTGGGTAATGGAATTACTCCAGATTTCTCAGAAGGGGAAAGCCTTGACCCCAGATTAGCTAATTTTTCTGAGACTGCGCTGCGCTTTTTCTCCATATCTCAAAATTTTGGCCATAGTATAGGGTAGACACAGTGAGAGTTCCCTTTTGCTCACTCCAGATTAGTTGCCTCTGGCTTTCTTGGTAGGTTGTCTCCTTTGTTTACTTTTGACATAAAAGGGTAAAATGTTGTGGCCTTCTCCATGCATCCACAGTGCTACTTCTCTTACACTTCTCACTTTCATGTAAAGATAAACCCAGGAGCAGGCTCAGAGGTCAGCTGAGACACCCTATCTGCTCAGTGTTGGGAGACTGTGCAATACGGTTGGCCTGCAGGGCCCCGCTTCAAGTCCCAAGAGTGGAGATACAACTCTCAGTGAAGGGAATTTCCTGAGGGGAATGCTAGTGGCATCCCATTCCTGATTGCTGTTTCTTGTTCAGGAGTTGGACACATCATGGGGCCATGTCCCTGTCTCCTCTGTCTGGCTGGTTCCATCAGGGCACCCTGCAATGAGCATCAACAGAAAGCCCCTTTAGTCTGAACTCTTTTGGTGACTTCCTGAACATCTACAGGGCAGAGAAACCCTTCCAGAACCATTTAAAAAGCTGTACCTTTTGAGAGGAGAATTCAGAAGCAGACTTGAGGATTCTTTAGAAGAAAGAGAAAACAATTAAGAGTCCAGAGTTGGGTTGACACTGCCATGTTTAATAGAAATTTTTGCATCCTGAAGAATCTAAAGGCTGCTCCCTTGCAGGTTTAACCTCAATTAGTCTCTTAACCTATGCACATAATTAGTGTCCTTTAGCTAAACGATGTATATGCAGAGACTAGATTGTTTTAATTATTATTCTAACAAAGAGCTATAAGCTGAACTTGCTATTTCAAACCAGGAGAGGAAATTAAAGGTAAGCACAAAATGTCTTCAAGTAATGATCAAAGAGAATCCTTTGTGATTTTCTCCTGGTGTTAATTAATACTGCTTAGTTGGTCTGGTTTGCACTGACAATTTCATTTTTTGGAACATCGAGGCTTGCAAAAGATTAAAGGCTAATTTTAAACATACTTGGATTAAACCAGGCATGTACAGCTATTGCATAATTCAGAAGGCTAGTTCTAAGTCACTGGGGACATCCACCTTGATTTACAACATGAAAAACTATGCTGGCCATCTTCCAAGGGGAGCTTCCCTTCCCATGGGTAACTGGTATGGATGACACTCCCGCAGCAAACACGGTGTAAGCAAGAGGCAGGTCTGGAAAGGTTTGCTCAGGCGAGGAGGAACATGCAGCTTTAGTGGAGCCTGTAGAGTCCTGAGTAAGAACCTTCAGCCTTTTTTTCCCTCTGTCCTCTCTCTTTTTGCATCTCATTTCTTAGGCAGCATCAAACTGGAAGAGGACCCCATCCAGACACGCAGGATGAGAATTATTTGATACAGGCAAGAGTGGCAGAGTTGATCCTCAAAAGAGTAGCACAGAGGTCTTCAGTCTCTTTGTAGATAAGAAATTACACAGGAAGATAAAAGCAAAATCTAAGCAAAGTTAAAATCCTATGAGAGAGGCACTTAATCAGGTCAAGGCCTGCTCCTAAAGCCAAACCTGCAGATGAAAAAGGGGAGTAAGGGATGAGAGTAGTTCTGAGTGTGAGGAGCAAAGACTGGGTAGAAGATGATGCTGTGTCTACTTTGCTTTGCTAAGAGTGAGATAATTCTGCCAGAACAAATAACATATATTTCATTTGGTGTCTTCACTCCTTTACTGTTTTCATTCAGTGAGTAGACAGCTGAAATACTGCCAATGATGAAAAACAGATTTTATGATGAATAGTCCTACCCCATGAAAAATGAGATTAGAGGAACACCTAAACTAATTTCAGGTTATTGCATTACAATCTTCATTTCGGACTAATTCTCAGTAGCTTTATTCCAGGTTTATGAACAGAAATTTAAAGCCAGTACATTTTATCATCTGTATCATTCAGTCCTTTTTTTTCTTTCTTTCTTTTTTTTTTTTTTTAAACTGAAGCTTTGCAGTGTTCTCTTTAATTTCCAGGAGAATGAATTTCACCTTTTATAACATTCAGAGACAATTATGCTGTCTTTATGATGAATGATGTCACTCTGATCCCAGCAATAAAAGAGAATGTACTAATGCCAATAAATATATTAACTGTATCAATCATTCTCCTGATTTTTTTACTTTGTTCAGAAGAAATAGCATGCAACCTTGAGCTTTTAATTGGTTAACACTTCCATAAACACCATAATGACTCTTTAAATCTTTCTTTTTGTCATGAGAATGAGGAAAACATAATGAATAAGTAATTGAATACCACAGCAGAGCTCAGCACTGATCTATGGGTCATTCAGGAGGCGAACTTGATCTAAAGATTTATTCAAACTCTACAAGACAAGTCGAGCAGTTTGTGCTGGAAGTAGCTGTATAATACAATATATTTTCATATGTCCTTCCAATTACGAAAGAGCTCCTCAATGAAATGCAATATTGCAATTGAACAGTGGTGTAAAAACATGGGCTAAATTCCACTGCAGTCAATGGATGCGGGTCTTCTCTGACACAGCAATTAAATGAGAAGTATTAGAAAAGTAGAATTTAAATCCAGAGATTAAACCAGCCGTACCTCCCCAGCAGGCACAGGCAAGGTGACACTGGAGTAAGATCAGCTTCTGCAGCGCAGCTTCCCTGGGAGCGCCGATGCTCCCTGCGCGCTCCCAGCAGGAACACATCCCTGACTTTCAGTCACATTTACCTTGCACGTGGCATTGACAAGCAGCAAGCTCCCGACAGCTTCGGCTTGAAGCTGAGCAGCTTTCCCGAGTGGGATTTTAATTTGCTCTCTAACTACGTCCCATTGAAATGACACGTCTGGCTCGAGCAGAGCTCTAAGCGAGCTCGGAACATGACCCGGTTCTGTTCCCGGCGCGCAGACAAGTTAAGCGCAGACGGAGTGAAAAAGGCCAGTTTCTCCCCTCTTTGTCGGAACATTGATTTTCACAAAATGGCTGGAAAATGAGGTGGAGAACACTTTTACAAAACAAACGACGGCGGCGGGCCCGCGGCAGGGGGAGCGCGGCGCTGCCGAACGCGGGCGGCTGCTGCCACCTCGTGTCACCGAGCGGAGTGAAAGGGTGACGGAAGGGAAAAGGGTCTTCTTCAGCCAAACTGAGCCGTGCAGGGTGGGCACTGGCAGTCTGTGAGGGGCGCTTTGCTTCTCTGAGCGTTTTCAGTGACCCGAGCAATGCCTCAGTTGCCAAAACTCCCGCACTTCACAGAGTCACAGAACGGTTTGGTGGGAAGGGACCTTAAGGATTATCTCGCTCCATCCGCCTGCCATGGGCAGGAATGCCTTACACCGGACCAAGTTGCTCAAAGGCCATCCCAGCTGCCTTGAACACTTCCAGGGATGTAGCATCAACAACTTCTCTGGACCACCTGTTCAATTACCTTACCATTTCTGCAGAAAAGAATTTCTTCCTTATATGTTATCTAAACCTAGTCTCTATCAGTTTGTCACTCCATGTCCTATCACAGCACACCCTTGTCAAAAGTTCCTTCCTGGTTTTCTTGTAGGCCACTTTAGGCACTAGAAGGTTGCTATGAGCTCAGCATGGAGCCTTCTCTTCTCCGAGCTGAACAACCCCAACTCTCTCAAGCTGATTTCACAGGAGAGGTACTCCATCCCTCTGATGATCCTCACGGCCCTTATCTGTACACACTCCAACAAGTTCATGTCCTCTTAGGACCCCAGAACTGGATGCAGCACTCCAGCTGGGGTCTCATGAGAGCGCAGCAGCGGAGACAATCCCTGCCCTTGACCTTCTGACCACACTACTTTTTATGCAGCCCAGAACACGTTTGACTTTCTGGATTGCAATGACACACACTGCTGGGTCGTGTCAAGCTTCTCATCAACCAACACCCCAAGTCCTTCTCCTCAGGGCTGCTCTCAATCTGTTCTCTGCCCAGCCTGTATTTATGCTTGGGATTGACTTGAAAACTTTCACCAGTGGTTTATGCCATTAAGCTTCTTCTGATTTAAGGAGGGAGGCTGTGCATTTTACATAGCCACCGAGCACTCCAGCTGGCTCGTGTTTCCATGACACGAGTGCTGCTGCAGTAGCAGCTGGCTCAGCCCCACTCCCAGATGTCACCTCTCCCAGTGCACTCACTCAGGACATCTCCCCGCCAGACTGACAGCACCAGTGCAGGCCCACAGCCCAGTCAGACAGGCAAACTGGCACTGGAAGCACTCACCCTGCTCTTTCTCCATTCAGAGCATCCCACAGCCTTTCACACACATCTCTCTGCTCTGCTTACCACTGTCACACCATTTGGTTGCTCCCATTGTAGCCCTTGGGCTGTAAGCTTCTTTAGAGCAGGAACCTTGTTCCTCTGCAGTTCTGTGAAGTGCCAGGTAAAATGTTAATTGTGATGACAGTCTAAATTTTGAGAGCATAATAGATATGTGCAATAGGACTAAATAACTTAAATAGAACTGGAGAAATACTGAATTATCTTTTAGCTGTAAGAGAGTCCTTATTTGTCAAAAACTATATCCTATCCTCTAAATATGGGAAAACAGTGATAAGTAACTGATACCCATGCTGAGATTTTTTATGGCAATCTATGTATCTGTGGCAAGTGGCCCACACGTGATCTTTCCTTAGAGAAGACAAGAGAGTACTGAGAAGTAGCAATTATCTACTGGCAAAACCTAACAAAATGCTGCAAATATGCATAAAATAAACAGGCTGCTTGCCTAATAACTGGGCTCTGAAACAACCTGACAGTTGCTATGGAAAATCATCTTGTATCTAACCATTGCAAATTCTGACTGCACATCTACAAGCATGTTGATTTTACAGTCTGTAAAGGAGTTCCTGTCAGTTTTTACCAGAATAGTGATAAAGTAAAAAAACAACACAAAACAAACAAACAAACAAAAGCACCCACAAAAACCCAACTTTTTTTTCTTTTTGGGAAAGAAAACAATGCTCACAATATTGGAAAAGAGCAGGAGATTAGAAAGAGCTACAAATAGGATACAGAATGTTCTGTGCTTCTTGATGCAGGGAAAGAAGTTGTAAAGAGACAGGAATGAGGATGGAAAGTCTTGGAAAGCAGAGAAGAAGGGTTATGGATATGGTTAACTGTACTTGTATTTCCTAACAGAAAACTGCTTCTGCAAATAAAGAAATAAATTGAATAGGGCAGCACAAAGAATAATTGTTCAATGAATTCCCACACCTATGGTATTTAGGAGGGTGCAGAAAGCTTTGGGCAGAATGCATTACTGTGAAATAAAGCTTGAATAAAAAAAAAAAAAGGAAGGACACATGGCTTATAATATTTTTTCTGAAGACAAAGTCTCTGGATAGGTTTTTATGAAATATTTCTTGGTTTCTTACAGGAGCAGCTGAAGGGTGAGTCACATATATTGATATTACAAGATATGTGTGTGGGAGGTAAGCCTGGCTCTCAACTCACACTCTGTGCTGTAATATCAAGCATTATTCACCTGCAGCATAGATAGTTTTTGCAGTCGAAGTATAGAGGTGCATTAACTCTATATATGTGTGTGGGCATTCTCCCTGCACTCTGCTAATACAAGAAAATGTGAGAAAGCAGAGCTGACCACTGATGGGGCTTGCCTTGGCCATCAGACATCACCTTTGTGATATTATGTGTTGCTGGTTTCCATCCCTAGATCACTGTCAGAGTTGATACAAACCTTAGTTCTGTAGCCAACAGCCATGGTACCTGTGAGTTTTTGTGTCAGTTATGAGCAATTAGCTAAATGGTTTATGGTTTTGGGTACGTATGTTAGGCAGATCAGATCTCCCTTTGGAAACCTGTGGAGCGCCTTCCCCCCATGTATGATGAGGAATTTGTGTGCTTACTTCAAAGGACTAGTCCATGAAACCCACTAAAAAGGGCTGAAGTGTCAAAGTACTGGCTGGGGCCCATTAAGATTGATTGGATACTGTTTATATTCATTAATGCCATCTGCTATCTGACTGTGAGTTCTCCAGACCTGAGTTTCCTCAGTTTCCTTTCCTCTTATTTTTAGAGTATGAAGTTAATACCATGGTTTATATTATAATGCAGCTTAATCTACCTCCTCTAGTGGCTCCTCTGGTCTCTTTGGTGGGTCTTTGGCTGGACTTTGACCTCTGTCCAGCCAGGACATGGTCATGAAATGGACATGAAACCAGGTTTCTGGTTTCTGGCTCTCCCCCTCACTGCTGCAGGAAAAGGCTGCCTCCCACGTTCCCAGCCTCTTTGCTGCTTTGGAGTCCTACTTGAGTTCCTCTGGGGGGTCTCAGTGCACTATTCCCACCAGTTTCTCATCTTTCCAGCTTATCCACATAAGCACAGCGTGTTATGACTATTACAACCAAGCCTTTTGATTCTCAGTGAACATCCATGAGATGATGCATCTGCATCATCGAAGACTGAACTGGATGTGCATATCAGATCCAAAAATTTCTGTTTCCTGACTCTTCTTTTTCCTGTAGCACTCTCCAACTGGTACATTTTGCAAACATTGCAGCAGCCCTTGACTGCAAAAGTGAGTGGACCCTTGTCAGAAGTGATATTTTCTCCTGTGTCGAGCTGGGATTTCAAAATGTTGCAGAGGACCTGACAGTACTTTTCTGTTGCTGATTACATGACTCCAAGTACACCTGACACTGGCCTGTGCACACTCTTGAGCCATTCATTCCTGAACAGCGCCTGATCTCTGGTGTATCTCTGTGTGTTAAAATCAAGCTATAGTTCAACAAGCACTGAAAGCCAACAGAGCTGCTAAAAGAGATTGTATTGTCCTTTCTCATCCCTACTCAGCCACTTCTGCCTCCACATTTTACTGGCCGGTATCAGGCCAGCAGGACTAGAGAAGTGATTCTTCCCCTTAACACTGGTGTGGCCACATCTTGAGGACTGCATTCATTTCTGGGCCCCTTAATTTAGGAGGGATGTTGAGGTGCTGGAGAGTGTCCAGAGAAGGGCAACAAGGCTGGTGAAGGGTCTGGAATACAAATCCTGTGAGGAATGGCTGAGGGAGCTGGGGTTGTTTAGCTGGAGAAGGCTCAGGGGAGACTTTACTGTTCTCCATAAGTCCCTGAAAGGAGGGTGTAGCCAGCTGAGGGTCAGTCTCTTCTCCCTGGCAACCAGCAATAGGAACAAGAGGACACAGTCTTAAGCTGTGCCAGGAAAGGTTTAGATTGGACATTAGAAGGAATTTCTTCACAGAAAGGGTGATTTGGCATCGGAATGGGTTGTCCCGGAGGTGACAGAGTCACTGTCCCTGGAGGTGTTTAAGGAAAGACTGGATGTGACACTTTGTGCCGTCATCTAGTTGACAAGGTGGTGTTCGGTCATATGTTGGACTTGATGATCTCAAAGGTCTTTTCCAACCTAATTGATTCTGTGATTCTGTGATTATCTCCTTCCCTGTGTTTAATTCCAGCCCCAAGCCATCCAGCTGCATTCAGCTGTGCCTTTTGCTGTCTGTGATGAAGACAGTAACACGGGTAACCACAGGGGACTCTGTGGTATCCCAAAGAAACCAGCCAGTTACAGTTTTTATGCCCTTTATTCCAGCTTCCAGGTCTGTTTTTCAGATGCTCCAGGCTATGTGTGTCTTGCTGAGGCACCTGGTATCACCTCTCCCTGTGCCACACAGACTTTTGACATCCAGAGAGGGACATTACTTCTCTCCTTAAGGTGCTTAGAAAGAGATTTAATCTGAAAAATAAGAAAAGTACAATATAAAAATGGGTTTTGATGCTATTCCAACCAAATAATCCCTGGGGCTCACTAATGCAGAGATACTTTAAAATATTTTGTTATTTCTTTTTTCTGGAGGAACATATTTCAGTTTTCTGAGAGGAGACAAATAAAATCACCAGCTACACAGTATGGGCAAACTACTTGAAACTCCCTTTAAGCTCTGGCACTGCACCCTTCTGATAAGGAGCTGCATGCCACTGAGAGTAGGGGGACAGGTGGGCCATTCTCCCCATAAAATCATTTCAATCCACCTGTAGACTCTAGGCAGTGAAGAAAACCAAGGGTTTCAAGAGTTCATCCAACTCAGAGAACATTTATTCTGAAAGTTCATCCCTAGGAGTATAACCTGAATATTCTGCCAAGGTCACGTTGACTCTGAAGACACGGGACCTGTGCAGCACGTTTTCAGGTTGCACAGTGGCTGCTGCCCATCACTGTTTTTAATTCAGTAGACAGTTGAAGTGCCAAGGTTCCTCATCAGCCATATATACATGACCCTTGGAAAGCAGCAGCATGATCTCTTCCACACCATTACTTTTTATTGCATTCACTGTTATCTCTCTGTGAAACAGAGAGAGAAAATACCCACAGAGCTATTTTCATTCTTTGACAGAACAAGTGCGTTAAGCCTCATGTATGACGTGAAGAACATCAGTCATTTAGAGCCAAACTGCAGTTGAAAAGGTCACAGTCACTGGGGCAGAGTAAATGAAATGTTTAATTCAAATAGAATATCAGTTACAATTGCAGTGGTGCTCAAAGTCACTTGTGTTTTCTTTTCCCTAAAGCTCAGCAGAGTATGATTCAGCATCAGCCATAGGCACCCATGTGTTAAAGAGCCCTTCCAGAATGTAATTTCTTTTTATTTTAGAGGTTCTATAAACTGAACAGCAGGTTCCCTCTGCAGAACCCTGCCTTGTCTCCATGGGTCCCAGAGGAAGAGAACTGGGAAAAAGGGGGAATTTATTTGTATAGTTTTGTACATATAGTAGCATCTGTCACAGACCTAATTTTGGATTTTTTTGTTTTCAGTGAAAACTAGATTCTTTGGAAAATGTGACTTCTTTGAAAAAGATTTTTTTTTTAATGCAGGTTGTTTATGGGAAATATAAAAGTTTTAATTTTTAGAGATCTAAAAAATAAAAAGGACAGAGATCTCATCCCTGTCCTTCAGCTAGGCTCTCTGCTCAAGGCCCTGGCCAGCACAGTTGCAGACAAGTCTGGCCCCAGTTCTGCCCCCACCAGTAGGTACTCTGGGGTGGATTTGAGGCTTACATGTACATGGGCACTTAAGCCTGTCACTTTCTCCATCTTTATTGTAAGGATCTCCCTCTATCACAGCAAAATTCAGCAGCAGCCACTCTATTTATGTATTCATGTGGTTGTCCAGAGGAGTGGAGAATTTTGTCTTCCATGTTTGTGGGGAAACTCACCACCATGACCTGTCCTGCATTCAGCTCAGTGCTTAAAACTGCCATGGGTATCAGACTTAAGTGCTGAGGCTTCATCTTAGTTCTTAACCCAGCAAAACACATCATCCTAATATGTTAAACACCAGATAACACCAACAGGATACACTATCTTTTTGAAAATTTATTAATTGCATCATGACTGTCAGCCTGACAGAAGAAGCCTGAGAAGGCTCAGCAGCACTAGTGCTTTCTTGACTTGCCAGAGCTTTTATTTAAATAAGAACTGGAAGAGTGAAGAGGGTGACATTCCCTGGGACCAGGAAAGGTTCACTGCACTGGCCTTTGCTGTGGGCATAGACCCAGCCAAGCTGCCACGTCTGTGGATGATGCAGAGTCCACAAGCAAATGAAAATTATGCCCAAAGCTTGGTCACCAAGGAAAAATGCCCAATAAAATGATGCCAATTTCATATGTGAATTAGGAGATGGTGAAGAAGAGATTGACCCTGCTGTTCATGTGATGTTTAGTAGTGGATTACAAAGCATCCAGAACAGTGCTGACTCCTTTGGAGCCAGTGTGGCTCTCTTGGCTGTTGTTGGCATGGACAGTGCCCAGTCTGGTTAAGTCACTCACAGGTGCTCCAGCCTTTGCTCCAGCTCTGCACAGCCCAACACTTTGCTGGTGGAGCTGAGCTGTGCTGGCTCCTGCTCGCCAAGGGCTCCGGGAATGCAAACAAGCTGTGGCTCACCTGAGCCTCAGCATCTCTATGAGCCCTGGATACAGGGCCATGAGTTTCACCAAACTGCCCTGGAGCCTAAAGTTTGCTGCCTAAATCTGTAGTGAAGCTGCACAGCCTGCAGTCCAGAGCTCGGTTCAAGAGGAGCATCCATGAAGAAGGCAGAAAGAAGGGCTCTGCTTCCTTGGGCTCTCTAATTTTTCTCAAATTGATTTTGCACCTCAGTATAAACCTCTGTAATTTTAATACTGGCTGGTTATCCATGCTTCTCATTTTTGACATGCTGAGGCTGTACATTTCCTTAAAAAAAGAGTGAGGGAAGCAGAGTTGCAGAAGGCATTTGGAGGTTTAGTGATTCGAACACAAAAAACCCTCTTCTCCCAGGCATGCCTGCCAACTTCCATTTTCAACCTCTGATGCCTTTACTATTAAATTACAGCCACTGAAGCAGATCCTGAATTGATGCTCCCAAAGACAGCAGCAGTTGTTTTGCTGAGTGGCAGGAGGCCTAAATAGCGGTCTCAGCAATCACAGGAACAGCAACATCTCTGTTGCCTCTGTGGATATCTTCTTGATTTAGACTCCAAATTTCACTGCTGTAGAGGGTTCCATGTTTGGTGTTTCTCCCTGCTAATATGCTTATAAAATCAGTTCCTTCCCTTTTTCTTCATGCTACACCTATTTCACAGCTTCCCACTTATAACTGGATTTTTTTTTTACAGGGTGCTTGTTGGCTTGAGTTTAAAAAGAGCTCTGGTGCAATTGTGAATGTTTACTGTGTGTTTTGCGTGGGACCACTCAGAGCAGAGGATTTGGGTAAAGAGAGGGCTTAGATAATGAGCCCGCCATGTGGGAGTGTGTAAGGAGCTAGAAAAATCTTGTAATTAAACATCACAAGGAAATCATCTGAACAGAGCTGGAGAGCACTTGGAGCAGGATGGGCTGGTGGGAGCTGCCTGGAGCCTCTGCAATGCAGTGAGCTGCATCCCTGCCCCTGAAAATCCTGTCCCTGGAGCTCACAGGGGGCCTTCTGACATCAGCCCTGATTACTGCTCACTGAGGTTCTCCCAGCCAAGATCAAACATTATTGGGGTCACAGGTAATTCCATCATCTCTATTTCCTTCTTGCTTTGACAAGGCTGGAGAAAAGCTGAAGATAATTTCTTATGTGAAATATGACCTGCTGTCTATGGACTCCTGTATTCCTGGGGAGTATCTCCTGATTAGCGGTATCTACTCAGTGCAAACATTTCTCAAAGTCCTTAAATGTTGTTTGGTTGCTGTCCCTCATTTTCCCAAGCATCTCTGTCACTGAATGTTGTTGGGACACACTCATTGTCACAGCATGTTACAGCACACCTTAATTAGGAAATCTTTTTTGTGCCAGGTTCCTGTGTATGTCTGCAGCTGTATGTTAGAGAAGAGGATCCCTAGGAGTTTTATCCATAAATACAAAGCAAGACAAATATAAATACACATTTGTTTCTTCTTGATGTGACTAACACTTGGAAATGTTAATCATTCTGCAGTTCTTACATGAACAAAAAATGGACTGGCTGCAAATCATAGCTAGAAATAGAGCTGCAAGATATGCACTGAGGGCAAGGCCGTGTTATATGCTCACATGGCAAATATATTTGAGAGAAAGTTCATCACCTGACACTCAGCCCCTTTTAGCTGCTGTCCCACAGGAACGATTCAGGTCAATTCTGAGCACCTCTGGCAGCCTCACAGCCTTCATATCATGCTCCACCCTCTGGTATGGTATTTGTTCTTATTTTCATGATTTTTCTGAAAAATCCCAAGCAGCAGTCAGATAAATACATGCATTCCTTGATGCAGCATTGCTTGAAAAACTGCACACAGGCCTGCCTGCAGCCAGACTCTGCCACTTCCTACTGGGTGATGGTGACCATGTCATATAAACATATAAATAGATGTGGTTTCTATATGTTTCTGTTGCCTCAAAAGCTATTACATTCTTAGCTAAGTGTTTTGAGGTGCAATGATATAAATGGGTAAAAAGCAAGATTCAGGTGAATTTGCAGAATCATAGAATGGTTTTGAACTAGAAGAGACTTTCAGAGGTTGTGTAGCTGCAACCCTACTGCAATGAGCAGGGACATCTTCAACTAGATCAAGCTACTCAGAGCCCAGTCCAGCCTGACCTAGAATGTTTCCAGGAACAGGGCTTCTATAGCCTCTCTGAGCAACCTGTGCCAGTTTTACCATCCTCATTGTAAAAAATGTCTTCCTTATATCTAGTCTGAACTGTCCCTCTTTTCGGTCAAAACCATTATCTCTTGTCCTAGCATAATAGGCTCTGCTAAAAAGTTTGTACTCATCTTTCTTATAAGCCTCCTTTGAGTACTGAAAGTTGTGAGTTGTCATTAAACTGTAGGTTGTATGTGAATAAGTCCAAAACTGTCTTTGCATCAAAATGAAAACAAGTGATGTATAAAGTAGCTATAAGTAACAGCAACATAGAAAGCAGAAGAAATCCGTCTGTGGTGGACATGTGCAAGCAGTCTGTCCTCCTATAACTCTTTCTCAGGAAATTCTCTGACTCAGTAGAAGGCCAGAGCTCTGTCATCCTGTTTATCTAGTGAAAAAGGCAAAAGTGCTGAACTAGAGCTTTGAAGGCTGTTAATCTAGTTTATAGACTTAAGGAAACCAAATCCAGTAGATAGCATTTTTGTCTCTCAAATAATAAATTCACAG
>VYZR01002253.1:0-21390 GCA_013400675.1 Oxylabes madagascariensis | reverse complement strand
GTTCCCCTAGCCCACAATGAGTATCCTTTTCTAGCATTAGGGTATTTGTTTTCATTCTAAAATAATGACTGATCATCAAGTATATTAATCTGAGTTATTTTTAAATGAGTTGTAATTGGTTTAATATGTTCCTTCAGCTCTGAAGTAATTTGTGTAAATACAGTTTAGTGCTGATAGAACAAGGCATCTACTGCAATGGTCAGGGTTAAAAACCCAGGATAAGGTTTCATTCTGGAAGAAAAACCTGATAAGGCTTATAAAGCATGTCTGCTTTTTCTGCCTTAAATGAAAAACTTGCCAAGGGTGGAAGGCAACTGTGGAAATATGGACTAATTTTAATCTTGTTAAAATGTTCATTGCAGGTCTTAATTCTGAAGGACTGTACAGAGTCTCAGGATTTAGTGATCTTATTGAAGATGTCAAAATGGCATTTGACAGAGGTACAGTCTTTCCTGCATGCTGGAACTTGGTGCTGATGTATAAAATATAGACAGTTTTTCTGCAGAGCCCGTGTCTCACGCTCCACTGCACCAGTGGTCTGAAGGAGTCGGACGGCTGTGCTGGCAGGATTGGAGACGCCCCATCAGAAAAGCATATCAGCTTCACTTTGGCCTTTATTACAAAAATCTACTTTTCTCCTTCCATCAGTATCTGTGCTCCAGTAACCATGTGTGTAGGAAAGGACAAAGCTTTGTGAACTACTGCCCTAGTTTGCAAGTCAAACTGCGCTCGGAGGGATGGGGGAGGGATAGAGGGTGAGTGGTGAAGTGCCTTAAGAGAGCTGTGCAACTTAAATCCATCTTTCTGGATGAAAGCTCCAAAATAATAAGATGAATGCAATAGTGCAAACAAAGTTTGAATTATTACAGACCAAAAGAAGGTCACTGAGAACAAACTCTTCTCTCTGAGAAAAGACAGTGGGAAAATAAAAGGCTTTCCAGCTGCAGTCCCTCTATCCCTGTAGAAATCAAGGCCAGAATCCATGCTGGAAACTCTCTTTCCTGTTTGTGTGGAGGACTGGACCGATTCAGACAACATCTGCAGTGTTAGCAGCGGGGGGATGTGCTGGAGAAGCCAACTTCTGGATCTGTGTCCGCTGCAGTTTGGAGTAGGTAGTATGTTGTAGTTAAACGGTGAACACATGTTTTTCCTATAAAATAGGGGGGCTGTGGACAAAGCTGGTTTTCTGCCTTTTGCTTTTCTTCCCAGACTCCCTGATTTCTCATTCAGTGCTGATGATTGTGTTGTTTTGCAATGCAGTGTGTTCAGAAATACCTAAATGTCCACACCTTAATGCAAGACAGATACTGCAAGATCAGGGAGGCAGGTTTTTAAAAAAAAGCCAAACTGTATTTTTTAGTAATTATTTGAAACAAAGAAAAGATATGTTACTTTATAAAATGCTTAAGGTTTTCACCCTGAAACCATGAACATCACAGTCAAGTAACTGTTTTACTTACAAGAGCCAAAATCTGTAGTTGTTTCCTTTTCAATAATGTTTGCTTAAGCAAGTTATTATTTTTCTTCTGAATGCTGCTCTACATCTGTTTACATTTCCAAGGCTTTAATATCAGTGCCTTCTCCACACAGATGGGGAAAAAGCTGATATTTCTGTGAATATGTATGAAGATATCAATATTATCACTGGTGCACTTAAACTGTACTTCAGGGATTTGCCAATTCCACTCATCACGTATGATGCCTACCCAAAGTTTATAGAGTCTGCAAGTAAGTATAACACATTTTTGTCTGCTTTTTATTCTTAGCCTTTTCTCCTTTTTGTGCAGGACTGTCCTATTCATTTTGTAGCCATCCTGTCAGCTTTTACCCTGCTTGCTAAATTTAGTAAGGATTGCAGGACTAAACATGCAGTGCACACTTCTGCCTGACCATGTGATGCTCCATGAGCATAGTTACATTTTCCTTTGCCTTTGTCACCGGGAATGGGTTTTTTTCATCACACATTATGGATTACATCACTTGTGTATCTTGCACAAATCCTGGGTACTTGACAGTGATTATTTGAAGTCTGTAGGGTTTATAGTGCCAGAAAGAAGGTGGTTTATGGAAATGTTTGGAAATGAGATGTTGTTTGTTTTTGGAGTTGTCCATTTTGAGTGTTTTCATAAGCTGATAACCACTCATCCCAAAGCCACCTTTGGGGCTGGCCTTGCAGAAAGTGGGTCTACAAGCACAGCAGTAAGCAAGCCAGCTGGAATATCTCTCCCAAACATCCTGGCTGCCTAATGCATTTCTGTGATGTGTTCACACCAGCCACACCTGGAAGGGTGTGAGGTAGCCGTGGGTAGAAAACAAGGACTGCATGATGGCCTTATTGGAGAAGGCTTTTTCCAAGTCGTATGGAGGCAGCCAAAGGCACTGATGGCAAAGTTCCCAGTACCTTCTGCTCTCCCTGAGTTGCACCTGTAGATTATTTGTGCAAAGCCAGTCCAGTCAGCAAGGATTGCTAGAGGATTTTTTTTAGTAGGCTGCAGGGAATCTTTCAGTGGAGTGCAGTTTGCTTTGGGGCGTTTTCTTTGTCCAAAACCAGTCACATCCTTGTGGTTCTCTGAGCACCTCTTTGGACAGACAAATCCTCCATGAGTAATCCAGCAGAGCTGTGAGACCCTATCTCCTGTGCAGGTCACCAGTTGTTGCCTTTCTGTGTGTGAATGGTGGCTGTCCACGTGGTGACAGTTGAACATCTGTGTTTCAGAAACCACGGATCCGGATGAACAGCTGGAAATTCTCCACGAGGCGCTGAAGCTGCTGCCGCCTGCACACTGTGAAACATTACGGTATCTCATGGCACATCTGAAGAGGTGGGTGGAACAGCTGCAAAGAGCTCTAAGCCACACTCATTTTTAGCAGAAGTCCATGTTAGCACCTCCAGAAAAGTCTGGTCAAGGCCCACCAAATCCTGGAGAGGGCCTGTGGCAGGAGTGGTACTGTGCACAACAGCAAAACTCACACACACGGGACTATCCCTTGCAAAGCAAAACCAAGGTGGCATGTGAAGGTGTCCATTTTAGTTTCTCAAGGAACATGAACTTACTGTCAATATGTAAGAATCATTCCCTTTCCTTAGAAAAACTGCTTTATTTTAAGCTCTCTTCTGCCTTTTTTCATTTTGTAGTTCTTTTACAAGTAGGACTGTGTTGATTCTGCCGAGTGCCTCAGGCAAAATTCAGCCACTGAGTTTCTGCGTGATTTGTCCCTTTATTTCAATGACATTTCTAATGCATGTTTTAAAATTGACAAAGGGATGAGGGAGATAGGAACAAAAAGTCCACCTTACAGCTTGTGAATTGTGGAGTTAATTTTTCCTCATCCTGTTCAAGATAAGCTGTTGCTGCTCTACCTAGCAAGTTGCCCATCATATTTCTGGTATAGATGAATGATAAGGTAGAAAAGTGACAAAATTCACTATTTTTAAACTTCTGTTTAATGCTTTGCTAAAAGGAGCTGTGCTGCTCAACAGGCCATTGTCTTGCTGCTGAATTCAAGTAATCAGACACAGCTCCTTTTTTTGGAATACTTACAGACTGGAGACACAGCAACGTGGTAACATCAGTCTCACCTGTTCTCAAATAAAAACTAAGGCAGAAAGGGAGAAATGGAAGAAAAACCTTGAGTTTGTAGGTTTTGTATATCAAAGGACTTGTTCAGGCAGTGCAAGTGAGCACAGTCTGTGTGCTCTGAGGAGGACAGACACTGACTCACCACAAACCCACACAGCATTTGCTTTCAATCACTCCCAAGTGTTTCACCTGACGCTCTCATGTGTGACCTGCTGGAAACAGTGGCCTCTCCTTGGGGAAAGACACACATTTTTGTCCAGTTTCCCTGATTTTCAAGCATATGCAGGCATGGTCTGGCACAGAAGAAATGTGAGAATCACTGGGTTTTTTTTACAGGGTAACGCTCCATGAAAAGGAAAACCTGATGAGTGCAGAAAACCTGGGCATAGTTTTTGGACCAACTCTTATGAGAGCGCCGGAGCTGGATGCGATGGCTGCACTGAACGACATCCGCTATCAGAGACTTGTGGTGGAGATGCTTATAAAAAATGAAGACATTTTATTTTGAATATTTTGGGGGTTTTGTAATAAAAAAGGAAGCAACAGTGTTCTATGGATGAAGGAATATTTTAAAGTAATTTAATGGCTCTTGTCACTGAATTCCATATTTGCTAGAGCTTTCGATGTATTCAGGATAAAAATGAAGGAACTCTTTGTCGTTTCTGTGGTGCCATTCAGCTGATGTTGAAAAAGGTTAACACATACTTTCCAGTACTAGTAATCCTGGGTGTTTATCATGTTAAAATAAAAAACAAAATGCCTAAAGCTATTGCATGATTTGCTCCCTGTTCTCCCTGTTCTGGTGAGACTCATTCCATGAAGAAAACAACTGAACTGGTGCAGCATCTTTGTTCTGGATAGTTTGTGATTGTAATTCAGCATGTTTCTCCGTGTAAACCTGTTGTGAATTTGCTTTTTTGTTCTATGTAATTGGTTTCTGATACTAAAAAGAAGGCAGACTTATGTGAAATGGAGCCTCTGGCCATCTATTGACATTTCATATTCTTCTCTTCCACTTTTGGGGCTGATTTCTTCTTGGGTTTCTTTCCATTTTTTCATCATATAGTAATTTGTTTTTAACAGAAACAAAATTGTACTTTAAATGTTACTTTAAGTAATTCTTCATGATGTTTATGGTGGTTGCAGTGAAATCTGCAATACTGAACAGTGTTCCTTTATTATTATTGCTATTTCAATTGTAATTTTGTATTTTTATCTGGCATGCATATATTAATTTATTAAATTTTGCTTTTAGAACTCTAACATTATGCTACTTGTTTTTACTTACTGAACTTATTTCAAAAATACTGATTGTTTCATTTCTTACATTGGCACTTTAACGCCGAACAACCCCTGACTTAAAGAAATGAGTTAGAGTCTTTGACAAGACTAAGTATTCTGGTGACATTCTAAGTATTTTGGGTCCTGACACATTGCTAAGGTTCCCACAAATTCCTGTCTACTTTGAAAACTTCTTTCTTCTTTGTCCAAAATGCCTCTCAAGAAGGCTTCAGAACTCCTAAATAAACCAAGAAAAGTATTGTCAAGCCATCCACTGCTTCATAAAGTATACATATTGTTATAATTGCCTATAAGTGAACTGGAATGGCAGCTTACAATTACACAACTGCCCACAGTAGATGGATACACCGCCAAATTTCAAATGCAGACACATCCCAGAACATTTGCTTTGCACTTCAAATGTTCAGCTCTGGTGCAAGAACTTTGCCCTGCAAATACCACCTGGAGCAGCAGGAGAACAAGGAGAAATAGTCAATCCTCTAGTGATCAGAACCACTTGTGCTGCCAGCACAGCTGGCAACAATAAGGTGCCTCACTGCATCCCACCCTGCCTCGCATGTCTGGCTAGGAGAGGAGGGGTGAGATGGTGGTGGCCCTTCTGCAGCTCTGCTGAGCTGGGGATTGAAGGATCCCAGGAAGGAAAAGGTGAAGCTGGGGGTGTACACTGGTAAGCATCTGGGGAATGCTGCTCTGGGCTGGGGGCTGCTGGGGAGGCAGAATGGGGGAAGTTTTGAGGGAGTATAAAGCATGGTTTGGTTTGAGGTTTTTTTTTAATCATCTGTAGTATTAGAAGTGGCTTGCTGTTACGATTCCTGTAGTAATTAGTGCACATTATCACTTTATTTATAGCAATGAACTGCAACAGATGGAAAACTCTCTATCTCCAACCATAGCCTTGCCTCCCCCCAGCCCAAAAGCAGTGGCCCATATGCTGCTCAGTCACATCTGCCCTGCACTCCAGCAGCCACACGTTCACCACTACCTTGCTCCAAGCCAACTCCTAAACATGCTGTATCTCCTGCCGCCGCCCTGACACTTTGTGATGCATTTCCTCACTCGGCCCTGTGTTTTGGATGGCTCCTCAGGCCATCCATCACTCCTACCCTCCCTTGGGGATCCCTTGCAGTGCCTCTGGCTGGCCCTTTGCAGCATGCTGTCACTGCACTCAGCCCTCAGCCCCTGGCCATGGCAGAGCTCAAATGTCCTCGGCTCTGTGATCAGGAGAAGGGGTGTTTTCTCCAGATAATGCTGGTGGGGTGTTGCACTGCAGTGTTTGCAGTGCCCGTTCTGTGCTTGCTGTCACAGCCAGCTGTGGCAGCAGCATCCTCCTCCCAAAGCAGGCAGCAGGAGCTGTGGCAGGGCAGTGCCCCAGCAGCTCTGGCTGTGGTGGTGGCGGCACTCCGTGTCCTGCGGCAGCCTCGGGGAGCCAGAGGAACCCTCAGCTGACCTGAGCAAAAGGCAGCTGCTGTTCCGCAGCGCTGTGCAAGTAAACCTGAACTAGGTAGCTGTGGTTCCCCTTTCTATATCGTATAGCGGGAAGCACGTAGTAAATAGCAGGAATTAGGATAATCACCTTTTCGTCTGGTGTGAAATACCCAGCTTCTCCATCTCGGTGCAACAGCAGGCAAGTGCTGCTGACACAGCTGCTCCCCATGCTTTGCTACAGGTGCTTTCAGATGCATTTAGAAGCAGTGGTGGCCATCGAGAGGTGGATCAGTGAGAGGAAAGACCGCCGAAGGTAGCGAGCCCAGATTTGCTCTGGGGGTGGTCACGAGGCAAACAAGGTTTGTTACCTACCAGTGAGCACCAGCCTCCTGCTGGAAATGCCCCCTCTCAAGCACAGTTAAACAAGTGATTATAATAATGGAAGTTTCTGCAAGAAAGGAGGAAAACATAAATGGGGAACCACTGCTGAAAGAAAAAACAAACAAAAACCCCAAACATACACAAAAATCCAAAGCCAGAGCACGCAAAGGCCCTACTACCCCCCACACCCAAAAGTAAATGAAACCACCCTCCAAAACCCCATGTCAAGAAATGCAGCTTTTCCCTGATGCCCACGCCCCGCTGCCCCCCTGTGCTGCAGCACAGGAGCTCGGGGTCAGCAGCCAGGCCCTGCTGGCATCAACACCCTCTGCTCTCCCCAGGTCTCACACTCTGATGGGCTGTAAAGGAAACTGCATGCCAAGGGATGATATAGCTTCAGAATGTGTTTAGCACCAGATAATATCAGTATTCAACTAATGAAGGCTGACACTGCTGCTCACCCCGCATGGAACAGAGCTACCCCTACAGTGTGCACATCTCTTGGATTCGAGTATGTGGGTCAGGTGTTGCGTTAGGGTCAGGAATGGGGGCTGGAGGACCCCAACAGCCAATGAAGTGCTTTCTTGACTTACAATCCCAGGAATCTGTATGCAGTGACTTTTCTTTATTCTCTTTAATTGCAATTTTTTATTAAGTGTGTAGGCAAAAGCCTCCATTTTAATCTTGTTTTTGTTGCTATTGTAATGAAATTCTGATCTTTCCTGAGTGGTAACCATTTAAACAGGTAGTACAGAAAAAACATCGTCTTTGCAGTGAATTTGGTATTTCTTTTTGCTAATCAGGAAGATGCTTTGCATGGGCATACAAGCAATTGTATGATTTAAGTTTCATTTATTCAATTTTTTAATTAAACATAGAAAGCGGGTATTTTTAATAGTTGTATTAGTTAAGTGACAATAGAATAAATAATCTAGGTCTATGAAAAGCAAGGGCTATCGCCAAGTTGATTTGTTCTCTGAAGGAATTGATTTCCATGAGGAATAAGTGTTGTCTCTAGTTCAGTTGACCTTGTTGTCTCCAGTGCTGTAGGGTATGTGTGGACAGCTCGGCAGAGGCACTGGAGCCAGCTCACTGGCGACACCTTATCAAAGGGCAGTTGGACACAGAAAAAGATGGGAAAAGAGGGATTAAACTGCAGCTCCCCACCAGAGGGATGAGTGGGCATCCCCATTTCAGACTGCAGAGCTCAGGAAAAATCACATGTGCAGAGGCCGTAGGCAGGGAACCTCTGGCGAGGCTTTAGGAGAGCTCTGTGATGAGGGAAGCAAGCTGCCTTCTGAAACAAGAACATGAGCTTCTGCTAATGTCAGGTTAGCTGACAGCATGGGAAAACCAGTTATTTATGATTACATGCAATAACAAACTTTTCTGGTTCTTCCCGCTCCAATGGCAAAGGAAGGAAAAAAGGCTTCTAAAAGGCATGTATGATATACTCACTTTGTTCCTGACCTAATTTTTGCATGCTGATGAATGTTCTGCAATGTTTTTATTATAGCTATAATTATATTGCAGTTGGGGAAAAAAAACATTTAGTGAACCTAGCAATCATGGGTTTCTTTTTTAGTTGTGCAAAATTACTGCTTAGCAACTACACCTCAGCCCTGGAAAGCTTATGTAACGTACGAGGAGGAGGGCCAGGACATGCATGGTGGATCAAAGGGATTGCTGGGCAAACCGAGGCAAGAGGAGAGCCCTGTGCTCTGGCCACGTGCTGGCAGGGCTGCAGGCAAAGGGCAGGGGCCCTGTGCCTGACCGTGGGGTGTGAGGGGCTGGGGTGGCGCTGGCGCTGTCCCCCAGCAAACTTCCCCAGGGTCCCCTCCTTGCAGCACGGGACTGGGTGGCACCCTGAGCTCTGCCTCCAGCTGATGCCAAGGACCCCAGGCTGATGTACTGAGAGGAGGAAGCCTTACCTGAGCATGGAGGGGTCCAGCTCTTCTTCAGTTTTTCAGCACATTCTTCCCCGGCCTTAGTCATGGACATTTGGAGTTATGCTCTTCACCAGAGACCTTGCATAATCTGATCATTTCTTCATGCTGGCCTGATTGTCTCTCTCCATGATCTGGCCCACACCACAGAGATACTCTTCTTGATGCCTCCTGCTAAATCTCAATTTGGACAGCATGATTCAGTGATTATTGAATGTCTCTTGCTGATTTCATGGTCAGAGTAACATTTTTCTTTGATCTCTCCCAAGAGTGACGTAAGTGAGCTGCTCAAGGAACTTGTTTAAGAGCTTTTATTTAGATATCCTTTTCTATTTCTCATGTATTTCATCTCAAGGACATGTATAGCTCCTTACATTACTCAGGTGTTTATCAGTACTCTGCCTTGGTCAATTGAAGCAAATGGTTCTTAGGCCTCTGGGAGCCTTTGATAAATGTATTTCCTGAGGTAATTAGGCATTATTTTGAAATATACATTCAGCAGCCAACCAAGATTTATTTTCAAGCATTATGTTGCCTGTAATTTTTCTTTCTTGTTACCAAGCCTAAAAATCAAATACTGAGCTTTTTCTCTTTGCCTCTTTTATTTATGTCTCATTACTAACTCTGTCACTAATGGAAATATGATTGTATAAACTATTAAAATTACTCATTTGTAGATCAATCTTCATAAGGTAGTGTACCCTAAAGCTTGCTTGCAGGATCACTCACTAAACTCAAAAAACTTAGCACAATGATGTTGCTCACTGCTCAAATCTAGCACTTATTCTGTTCTCAAAAAAGGGAAGGGGAGAGATTTCTCTAATTTGTTATCTGTTCTTTTATCCCCTTTCACATTTTCCAGCATCATGGTGCTGGACATATGTTGTTTATACCATGCAACAACTCTCATACGACATCTTCCCCTAAACTACTGGAATTCAGGTACACTGAGATTGCCACAAGGTGACTTAGACACCCCCAGTGTGGTGCAGGACAAGATACCTCACAAAAACGGAGATATTTAAAGTCCAGCTGAGTACTTTTATTTAAAGTAGGCAGAGGCCAATAATGAAACACATGTGGAGGAGGTGGAACATCTGTTGCAAACTGCTGCAAGGTCCGTTGCATTGCCATTTGCAAATCCCTTCCTCATGGAAAACTGTGAGCTTCTCCTGGAAGTACTTCTCCTTGCCATTCAGAGAAAAGACATCATTTCCAAATGCATTACAGTACAGTGGGTACATTGGGTTTCAATTTTGTTCAAAAAACTCCCAAACCCCAGCAGTCCATGTTCAGCAATCCAAATGCTCACTCTTCTCAATCATCTCAAATACAGTGCAATGCTGAGTCTCTACAGCTCCTTCATGCCCTCTCATTAGAGGAAGAGTTGTGGTCTGCCCACAGCTGATTTTGAAGTTCTCTCTCTGTAGCCTACATCAAGAAGGGTTGGTCTGAAGCTGCAGCAAAGAAGTGACTTGGCATTGACTGGTGAGGACTTTGGCAGGGGAGGAAGCTAAAGGAGAGTCACAGGTACTGCCATGGAAAGTGTGGACTGGCTTGTTCAGTGGTCTATGTCCATCCTTGGTTTGGAAATCTCCCCCAGCATTAGGAGGAATTTGACTTTCTCTAGCACTGGTGGGAGGAAAACCCCCTCTGATGTTCCCTTTTTGACCTGCAGCTCTGATGTCAGGTTCAGCCTCACACATAAGCTATTGTCAGTTTGCTAATAGTGTTAGTTAAGGGTGAGGCTCTTGCTGCTGTCGTAACCCTCCTGGAGAGCCAGCAGTCAGCACAGCAGCCTTCCCAATAGCCATCCCAGTGCATCACCAGTGACCTGAAAGTGCAGGGGGCACAGAAAGAGAACAAAGGGAAGATAAAAAGTCTTCAGAATTGGTTACCTAAAGTAGCCAAGAAAAGTGACCAAGGGAATCAGTCACAGGGAATATTCTTTTTAGTGGAGGTATATGGTTGGATGGATGTTGCATGGAATGACGTGCATCATCTGGACCCTGCTAAGTGGCTCATACCACAAAGCCACTTGCTGCGCTGTGCTTCACTGCTGAAACCTTTTATGTGTGAACACAGGCTGTGTGCAACCTCCAGGGCTGTGTAGATGTAGCCTTTGTTTGCTAGGAGGATGAACTTCACAACCAGGCTAATCCAAAGCTAGACTTCAAGAATCATTAAACTGGAACTCTCTGTTTCAGTGCCAGTTTCTGTTATGGGGCCGCTCCTCTGGCTCCTGCACAGCTTGGGTTACACTCACATCGCTCCCCTTGCTGTGGAGTGTGTTTACCAAGATATTCCCCCAACTGCCTTGAGTACGGTGTTTTGAACTCCTGTCAAATCCCAAATATTGGTGAGTAGGGAAATCTGGAATTTGTCTTCATGTGAAATGCCGAGTAAAATTCCACGGGCCTGTCAGAGGAGTGGGAGCCACTCCTGACTCCTGCCTGGTGTTCAGTGGCCCACCCATTTGTGCCTCACCACTGCCAGCCCTCACCCTCCTACAGGGACCCAGTTATCACCCTGAAGGTATTTCTGGAGTTTAGGGTATATCTTTGTTTTTCTGTTTTATCAATTGGAAACACAAGCTTGTAAGTTCCCTGTTGCCCTGTTGTCTAACACAGCCAAGATCTTGCAGGCTGCCAAGGAGGCAAAATAAATTTTGTGTGATAGGTGAGAGCTACACACCAGGAGCCACAGAAGTCAGTATTTTCCACTAATTACCAAGAAAATTCTGTGTGTGTTGGCAAAGATCCCAACAAAAGCAATAAAAGTGAGTATTTGGCATGAGGTCAGTCCCGAGTAAAGCACATATCAACAATTCCAAGTGTGTTATGTGCAGGAGTAGAAATCAGTCCCTGGGAACATGGCTAGAGGGTGGTATTTCCTGCTTTAAAACACTCCGAAGGCTCAGGTAGCACAATGAGGTAGATGTTGACTTTTTAAAGGCAAACACTGCAGCGCCAGGTGAGAGGGATGCTTTGCAGAGATCTGTGATATTTTGTAGGATCAGCAAGGGTTTATGGAGGGGAAGCACCATGTGGGGAGGGAGAGGGCTTTGTCACTCAGCCTACTGGCAGAATTAAAAATAAAACAAACTTGTTCCTATGTGTTTATCCAGATCATACCAGCAAGGAGAGAACCTGCACTCCAAAGGTCGGTACCCTGATGCTCTCACAGGGTTACAGAGGTGTTCTCACAATCACAAAAGTTGATCCCAGTTGCACTCACTGCAGGAGTGATGTGGGATGGTTTAGCATGTCTGCCTTTCACCAGGGCACTGGAGCCCCATGGGAAGCAGGTGACATCCAGATGGATATTTACGCTCTCATCCCATCACTGGGGCTATATGGGGAATGTGCTGTGAGGTGCTCCATGTTTCCGGATTTATTTTGTATTTGGTAGTGATGACATTGCAAAAAGGTTGTTGTCAGTTATATCCTTGTGGGCAGCAATCAGAGAACGGCTTGTGTCACTTAATCTGTGCAGCAGCTTTAAGCGTTAAAACAATCCTACATTGCCACCCCTTCTTTCCACTGGCTGTTTAATGGAGCACCCCTCAAAATGCCTTCAGGAAAACTGAACTGTGGAAATCTGGCTAAAATGTGTCAGACCTTATGGGAGCTGAACAAGCAGCTTTTATGTGAAGCTAAACTTGAACAGTTTGCTCTGCAGTTACCCCAGTGGAGAATCATCTGCCTTTAGGAACAGACAGATATATTTAAGCAGGTAAATGTGAGCATTCAGAGAAATAAATACTTCAGGCTAAATGCTCCTGTGGTCCCACTCATGAAAGCCACTGTATGGAATGGGGTAGGGATATGATACGTGTATTTCCCGAAGTCAGGTAATGCTGAGCTCCACTTTTTGCACTGGTAGTAACTCAATTATATACTTACAAATAGCATCTGAATATGCACTTAAAATATAATAATGTCACCTCCAGAGGCAGGGAGTCCTAGGAGAGCACTCCAGTGCCTAACACTCATTTAACACTCATTTGCTTTGGATATCTCCACTGTCAGGATGCAGCAGAACTGGCAGTGGAGCTGGTTCCCAGCTTTGACATCCAGGCCGCCCTTTTTTCCTGGTTTTACTATCAGCTGCCAGACTTTTGTGTTCTGTGAAGGGTTTTTTTTGCAGCTGCAGAGACAAAACTCATGGCTGGTGATTACAGACAAAGTTCAGAACAGGTAGCAGCAGTGGTCTGTGCCAGATGAGTGCATTTTTCAGCTTGTGCTGCTGAAGAAGGGCAGAGCTTTAATAAATACAGGTGTCACCTAGCTGCATCTGAGAATTAGTGAGATATTCCTGACCACAGAAGCAGAGTAGCTCAGGAGTCCTGCCATACAGGAAAGTCTTCCTGAGGGAATGGACCAGCAAAGCTGCTCCTTTGCTGTCCCCACCACTCTGGCATGGTTCACACAAGCTGCTGTGCTGACAGGGCAGCCCACAGGAGCAGGGCAGAGCAAACCTCACAGCTAATGGACTTGTCCTCTTTTGTTTCTTGTTTGGTTCTCCAGCATGACTCACCTTGGCCCCAGAGATAAGCCTCGTATTTGGATGGGAGCCTGAGATGCAACCATGTCAGGGATGTCAGCTGAAGTTAAATTTGCCACTGCTCTCTATTCAGTAACTTTGTTCAGCTCCAGGACTGGTTTCCCGGCGTGTCCATAAAAAAAGGGCAGTGTGACTCTACAGCCTCTTACTGATTCCTTGGACATTTTGTGGTAGCTCAGCTTTTGCCTGTCACCTCTCCTGGTTCTGTTTTCAGTTATTCCTGTCTTCATTTTTGCTGCTTTGGGCACTGCCTTGCCAAAAGTCGGCAAATAAGTCTCTGTTGACAGTGTCCTTTCTGTCTGAGAACTGTGACCATGAGGGCCAGTGCCAATTTAAAGGCAAGCAGTCTCTTCTCACCTGCATTAGATTAATACTTGTGCTACTGATCTAATGATGTCTTCTGTGATTATGGTTTCTGTACTTGACTGGGGACCTTTTCCTTTTTCTTCTCTTTCTTTCCAGACTCAAGTTCTTCTTTTCTTTCCAGAAGCATCCTTTAAATTGGGTAACTGTGCACCATGTCTCTGCCATAACATGGAAGCTCTGTAATTGCAGAGGTTAAGATCACCACTTTTGAGCAAGTTTTTGGTATTTTCAATTCCTTTGGGTGATGAAATAGAAAACAAAGAAAATATGTGCTGAAGGCAAATTTACTACAAACAACCGTGGGGATAAAACATATTTGCAGGTTGGTGGAGGTGTGTCTGAGCATGGAAAACTGCAACTTTGGATTTCTTGATTGGAGGAATTTAATCTTGTCTCTCAATACGTTCTGACAGGTATATTACTGCTTAGCATGTTCTCATGGGCACTGGAATAAACCGGGTAAGTACAGTCCTGCAGCATCTCAAGGCTCTCATTAATTCCTTGAATGAATTTCTTCTGGAAAGTATTTGCTCCCCGTTTTGCCTTGCCAGGGACAGTTCGCGGTTGCGCTCCCTCCCGTGTGCGGGCTCATCCCCTCATCCAGCTGTTGCCATCTGGTGGCCACGGAGCCGAGCGGCCGGGCTTCCAACGGGGAATGTGTGCCATGACTGCGACCAGGGCAATCTGGGAACGAACTCATGGCAAACCCACAGATACTTGTCTAGCCATCTTCCTTATTCTGAGCTGCCATCATCTACTGTCGCCAACAATGCCTTTTCCTGATACAAAAATGCATTCAAAAAGGTATATACTGCATTTGAAAACTAAAGCTGAAGCTGCTGGACAGTGCTATTATTTTTAACCTTTCATTTCTTTAATTTCCCTGATGTACTATCTAACCTTTCTCTGTTCTTTTTATTAGTTTTGCTTCTGCTTCTCACCACCTCCACCCTCCCGTAAGCCCTGTGGTCCGTGTATCTGTCTGTTGGAGCGTCTGGCACGTGCTCTCTTCCATCGGGCATTGCCTCTCTGCACGCAATCCTGTGACAAAAATTTCAGTTAAAATCTTGTATTTCTCACTCTGCCAAAAGCATTCGATATTCTGCTCACCTTCACCGTGTCTGTACAGGATCACTCTGCCAAAGAGACTTACCTGCAGGAGCATTTGTTCACGGCCGACTTCCTCCGGGCAGGAGCCCTTGCAGCGCTTGTTCCTCGTACATGGATGGAAGGAGCTATGCCCTAAATTCAGCAAGCAGTGAGTTTGCTGCTTTCCAATCGACCTGAATGAAGCTGATCTGTCATTAGCATGGTGGGTAGTGCTAATGGATTTGTCTGAGGGATGGGGAGGGGGTTCATGAAAACCAGCCAAAAAGGTTGGAGTCAAGATAGATGTAACAACGGGGTTTTGTGTGGGAATGAAACATTTGTCAAAAAATTCTCTGAATACTCTGAAGGAAAAAAGAAAAATACCCATCCTAGCAATGAATCAAATTCAGGCATTCCGTGCAGCTCAGCCCCTTCCCTTGCTTTTTCACCTCAGTCATGATGGGTCACATTCCTCAGTTTAACAACAAGCAGCATTCACTTCTCTGTCCATATTTAGCTGCAGTAGCTCAGGTTGCCTTGGGTGTTTTGCAAGGTTAAAGGCTTTGTGCCTCTGCCAGGGAACATTTCTTACAGCCAGGCTTTGCTCCCCAAAGGCCTTCTCCAAATACCTGCTCCTTCCTCTTCCAACACCAGTGCTGACTTCCAGCCAGTGAGGAGAGCCTGGCTCCCAGGCTGGGTCTGGGCTCAGCTGCAAGAGAAATAACGCCGTGCTGGGGCTGCAGACTCTGTGGGGCCCCCACACACTCTGCACCCTGCCGGCTCCAAGAGCCAGACCTTGTCAGGAGGGACAGACGCTTCTGTCACCCGAGAGCTGTCACCTGCCGGAGCGTGGTAACGCTCTCCTCCATCCGTCTGGGAGCGGACCTGGCAGCCCTGCCGGGGGTGGGCAGGAATGCTCTGAGACCCTGAGAGGATCCGCAGGGCCGTGGTCAGCATTCCCACAATGCCTCCATGCAATTGTATCTCCAGGGCAGCTGCCGGGCCTGGGATAAAGGCTGGAAGCAGTCAGACGCGGGTTTGAAATAAGATCGCTGCAACAATGGGAGCTGCCGGCCACAAATAGGCCAGGAACAAGGCCAGAGTGATGTCGATGGAGAGCTTTTACTGGAGGATAAACTTAAATGCAGAGGCTGAATGCGTAGTGGAGGGAGATGGGTGAGGGAGAGTGATTAAAAAAATAATTAAAATAATAATAAAGGCATCCAGCATGAAACACCAAGCCAGCTGGCAGACAGCACGAAGGCTATCCAGCAAAAATAGAAAGTACATCTGGTGTCACCCAGAGGCAAAGCTAAGAAAGGTTTTTGTGGGAAAGTTTTCTGGAAAGGGGAATTTGGAACACGGTGTCCGAATGGTTGTGGCAGGTCACCCAGTGCCATGTCCTATAGCCACATGGCAGTTGCCTGAGAAAAATGCAAGAACACCATTAGCATTAGGCAATATATCCCCAGGACACCACCCCAGAGTCCTGAGACTTGTGTCTCTGGTACTTCTGTGACAGACTTCTTAGGGGGAGTGTGTGTATGTACATACAATAGTATGAAATTATTTAGAAGACTATTTTTTCTGAATACAGAAAAACCTCTGCAAACAGACACTCCTGTGGCACCGAAATCCACTGCAGACACGCTCTGTGAAGAAGTGTCCTGGTTAAGTTTACCTTTAAGATTAGTTAAATTTAACTCTAAGTTTACCTCAATGCCCTCTACTTTTTTACATGGGGACAGCAAGTGAATCCAAATCTGCCTTCTCCAGACCATTTGGAATTTTACAGACCCTACCAAAGCTCTCTCCCTTGCTTTTGTTTGAGACTGACAGTTCATACTCTCTATCTGTTCCAGGTACAGAAGCCAATTTGCACTGTGGATATTGTCGTCACTTCCTCCTGGGCCTCTTTCAAGTCTTTTGAAACCAAATTACCTGAACTGCAAAGAACATTAATGGATTTATAGTGATATCTTTCCTTTTTGCTTCACCTCCTGTCCTAGAAATGGATGGACTTGCTTTTCTTATGCTGCTGAACACTTCACAGGACTACCTCTCTCAAGGTTTTGTTCCTGCATGATATTGTTGAGCTCACAGTTGATAACCATGTATATATGAGGTAGATAGGTATGTGTATATATATAAGTGTGTGTGTGTATATATATATAATTTTCCAGTGTTTCTTGTTTTCTTTGCTAGCCTGAATGACGAACTATTATTACCAAACACATCGCTTTTCACTTCTTTCCAGGTGATTTATGGCAATAAAGAGCAAGCTCTTGCATACCCTACAGAAATCCACTGGATCTGCCCTGCTATAGAAACAAGCCAGTCATGTTTCTACCACTTGACTTTCTCAGTTCACTAAGTGTAGAGGTAGCAGCCAGGAGGGTAGAGAGTCTTCTCTTACTTAGTTAATGGGTACCAAGGTGGGGACTCCACTAGGAAGTCCTGGTAGACTCAAGGAGATGGATCTCTCTTGGGAATATTTGTTTACTTCTTCAGAGATTTCCCATCCCTCTGTGAAGCCAAGGGAGCAGCCTCCTCCCAGAATGCTGTCTGTATGCTGGTGGGGGTGTTATCAGGAATAATTGACTGTGCTCTGTTTTGTCTCTGGGGAACAAAACCTCAAACCTGGCAAGTTGCTCTGTTCACAAAAAAGTTTCTGAGATCTCACCAAGATGTTCAGTTACTTACAGATAATTCTTTCTTTGTTTATTTGTGTGTGTATTTGTTTAGTATGTCACAGATCACGTTGATACCTAGAAAAAAAATGACCTTCTGTAAACTGCAGAAGATATTTGATGGGTGAAACACACTGTGCTCCATTTCCAGCCCCGTGGTGCAGTGGCCCTCAGCTGTCATTCCCAGAACAGGTGCTGTAAATCAATACCCTGGTGGGTATATTTTGGCAGCACCCTGGCTAGGCAGCACAGCCCCCTCTGAAGAGACCTCAGAGGTGCTTTGTGCGTGCCTCCATCTGTATGACTGCGGCAAGAGGATGATGAAGGTCCATTGTGTACTCCTCCTCCTCATCTCCACAGGTAAAGAGGTTCCAGCCATTGCCTTGAAGGGGGGTTTTCTCCTTCCAGAGCGTGTGGGACCAGGGCTTTGCATCATACATGAGCGAGCATGTGTTCCAAGAGCAGCCTGTCCTACTGGTAAGGTTTAATGAACACACCAAATCATTTAAAGGAAAGCTTTGGAGTGCCTTAGTAGCAGCTCAGATATTTGTCATTTCAGGCAACAGATATTTTGAACTGAGAAGTTTGTGTTTAATTGTTTTTCTCTCTGCAATTTTTTTTTCATGCTCTTGTTTGCCGTAGTGCTACATGTATTTCAGAATACGTAAAAGGATCTAGTAAGCGTGACTTGGAATGTGAAAAATCATTACAAGAAACTTCATTAAGTTGTGGGGTGACTGACAAGGAGATAGAATTGATTTGCAGCTGCATGTGCTGTACTCAGATAATTATTTTTAAACTGTCCCTTAAAAGAATAAATATTTTGTGATCCTCAAATCTTTTCAAAATGTTCAAGCAGTATACTAAATTCCTACCAAGTCACACCAGAAGGGAGCAATGTGAAAGGATTTTAATTGGATTAATAAAGTATAGAGCTTCAATTAGATGTGATGCTGTGATCATAACTTAAAAATTGAAAGATGTCTCCTGCCCACCCTTGCTCAGCCTCCTGGCAGGGGAAGCAAACAGTGCCTGTCTGCAACAGACAGCTTTTCTCACTGGCATCCAAGTATTTTAATATAATCTCATGGCAGGACAAGGCCAAGGCAGAATCCTTGACAATCTCAGCTCAGCTATATAAAAGGAGTTGATGAAAAGTCAGTTAGGAAACCAGGGGAAATCCTANTCACAGGAAGGTCTGTGGAATTGAAGGTGGAAAAGGCGACATCAGTAATCTCTGAGACTGGATATTTTCTGTGTTTAACTGCCCATAAGTAGTGCACATTAGCATAGTTTCAGGCTGGAAGACCCCTAATGTTCAGTCTGATGCTCATGATCCTGCCTGTTTGGATTTGTTCATCTCCTGGTTGGAGGCCATTGTCACAGGGAGGACTTGGTGTTATCCCCACACCAGCAGCTCGCCCGGCAGCATTTCCTCCATGCCAGCCTCAGAATGATGGTGCTGTAGCCTGTTCCCTGCCCCTTCTGACTGGTGCCACCCCTGGTGTTCTGCAGCTGGGCTGGGCCTGTGCTATGAAGATGAGACTCGCCTGGTGGAGCACTTGTTCGAAAACTACAACAAGGTGGTGCGCCCTGTGGAGGACCATCGGGACGCCGTCGTTGTCACCGTGGGGCTGCAGCTCATCCAGCTCATTAGCGTGGTACGGTATGAACGCGGGTAATGTTGAGCCACTGGCTCATGGGATAGTGCCAAATGGTGTTGTTTTTCTAAGGAAACAATTGTTATCCTTTAATCCTGATGCTTGCTAATACTGCCTTCTGTTTTTTCCTTTCCTTTTTGGAAGGATGAAGTAAATCAGATTGTGACAACCAACGTACGCCTGAAACAGGTAACTCTAAATATTCTTAACCATTTCATCTAATTCAAATAAATGCACCAGACACAGTCAGGAATTAACTACACTGTCATACTTTCGGAGGCAACTTGGATAGGTGGGTCGGGTAGCAGAGCATTTCTTCTTACTGAGATCTTCAGAATAAAGTGCTCTAGATGCTAAGAGTCTTAAGAAAAGCATTTGGGGTTGTATTTCAAACAGTAGGCTTCTGATATATTTATCTTTGTATTATTTTCTTTTGGGTTTTGGGGTGTTTGTTATAAGCTTCTTAAACCAAAATTCAAGTTAATGTAAAAAATGAGCTGGGGGTCCCACTCCCATATGTTTAGGCTTGCCTGCATGTCCCAAAGCAAGGGAGGAGCTGTTTCTGGGAAATACTCAAACTAACCCCAGTGCTGGGAGAGGCTCTCAGGGACTGAAATCTTCCCTCTTCAGCAATGGACAGATGTCAACCTCAGATGGAATCCAGATGACTACGGTGGCGTAAAAAAAATCCGCATCCCCTCAGATGATATCTGGCGGCCAGACCTCGTTCTTTACAACAAGTAAGGGGTGCCAGCTGCCGAGGGAGGGAGGGGAGGAGGAGGAGCTCTGCCTTGTGGCACCACTCTGGTGGGACAGGTTTCCCATGACATCTCCAGCGGGTACAATTCCTCAGAGTAAGCTTCTCCAGGAGCAGGCACTGGGGAGTCATTTGAACCCACAGCCAGAGAAATCCTTTTGTGACTGTGTTGATTATGCTGCTCATATTGCTTTTTATGTCCTTGCTCCTTCTGCAGTGCAGACGGTGATTTTGCCATTGTAAAATACACCAAAGTACTTCTGGAGCACACAGGTCGGATCACCTGGACACCACCAGCTATTTTTAAGAGTTACTGTGAAATTATAGTCACGCACTTCCCATTTGACCAGCAGAACTGCAGTATGAAGTTGGGAACTTGGACATATGATGGGACAATGGTTGTTATTAACCCGGTAAGCAAGGAGTTTGTAATTGGGAAAAGCAGCAAAGACCTGGATATGTTTTTAGAGAAATCTCAGATTTAGAATTGAATGTGACCTAGTTTTGACTGGAAAAACAAGCAGACCCTACCTGTAAAATAGAGAATTCTCATTTGTACATCTTGCACAAAATTTCCTGGTTTGGCTCCTAAATTCTGCATAGATTATCCCTGTGCCCTAACAGTCTCCTGTCTGTCCTCTGGCAGCTTGGCACCACTTTCTGTGGTGCTGCCTGTTCTGCTTCTGTTTGTTTGGGGCTTTTTTGAGGGGGTACATTTTTTCTGCTCATGACTTTCCACTGCCAAGGACTCTTTCTCAGTCTCCTCAGGTAGGTCTCCTGTCTAATATTTTTTCAGTCTACTATCCCTGACTGATTCTGTAAAATATTTAGTTGAATGCTGTGTAGAGGCTGATATTCTAAGGCAAAATAACATAGACAAGATTTATGTACTCACAACCCCCCCCCGCCAAAGTGCATGAGTTTGGAATCCCATTCCTGAGCCAAACCTGCCAAGTTTTGTTTTGGTTCAGAATACCTGGTATTAAGAATTTGTTTGGGTGTTCTGCTGCCAGGAGAGTGATCGTCCAGATCTGAGTAACTTCATGGAGAGTGGGGAATGGGTGATGAAGGATTACCGTGGCTGGAAGCACTGGGTTTACTACGCTTGCTGCCCTGACACCCCTTACCTGGACATCACCTACCACTTCCTCATGCAACGCTTGCCTCTCTACTTCATTGTGAACGTCATCATCCCCTGCCTGCTCTTCTCCTTTTTAACGGGGTTGGTTTTTTACTTACCCACAGATTCAGGTATGTAAATTTTTTCATTCTACTTCCATAGGAATTGCTCTTCTAAGAAGTTCCTGAGAAATTCCCAGTATTTGAAATCATCAGCCAACTTGAAGGCCAATGCATACTAAAACTGGGCATTTCCACTGAAAGTAATGGCTTTAAATATTCTGCGAAGAAAGGATAATTGCTGAAAACTGAAACTGTTGATATAAATAAATTGGGGTGCTTTCCCACAGAAATTGCTGACTATCTATCCAATTAACTTCTGCAAACTAAAAATTTAACTATGTTTTGCCATAAGTAGTCAGTGTGTTAGTATGTCCTGCAGTAAATGAGCACACAGGGGTGACAGAGGCCCTCCTGGATCGTGTCAGAGCAGAAAGCTCATTATCT
>VYZR01002231.1:0-11044 GCA_013400675.1 Oxylabes madagascariensis | reverse complement strand
ACTTTAAAGATCATCTACTTCCAGCTCCCAAGATGCTTTCCTGGTCAGCAGTGTCCAAGCAGGCAAAGTTCTCCCATCCCTGTCCCAAGGCAAACAAGGAATTGCCATTTTTTAGCCTGCATTTTCAGATGTTCTGGTGTTTCTGCATGTGCATTTATTCCCTCCTATTCACACGGATGTATAACCAGGCAGCAGCTGTAATGTAATACCAGAGTCCTGTATATAACTCTGAAAACACCACTGGAGCAGCCCTATTATCGTGAGACCAATCTGAGCAGGAAATATTATCATTACCAGGGGGCATTATTTTTTCCAATCACACTTCATATCAGTTGTCATCAAACCCTGTGTTTTATATAGTGTTACAATAGCCACAGTTGCCATGAATTGTCTCTGGATGGACTGTAAGTATTAAAAACAAAATAAGAAGCATATGTTGGAATGTCTGAAACCAGCAGACAAAACTCAAGACTTTGACGACGTTACGGGTTTTTTGGAAGGAGCCAGATTTTAGCAATAACATTCCACTTTTGTGAGTCTACCCACCAGCATCTAACCTGCCCTATAACATCTCACTCGAGTTTACAATTTCCTTCACCTCCTGTTCCTCTCTATATGTAAACTCTCTGGCTTTTCTCGAATGTGTGGCTTGGAAGAGGAATAGCTCCAGCCTCCCAGGTGCCAACTGGAAATCTTCCTTCACAGTGGACAAGCAAGAAAAAAAAATGTACAATCTAAGGAAAGTGCTCATCCGTAGCTCGTTTTTTTTGCCCTCAGCTCCTGTTCTAGCTGTAGCAAAATGTCAGAGGCATGATGCACGCATTCCTTTGAAGCCATTCCATCGCCTGATGATCCATTTTGCTTACGAAAGGAATGTACGCTCAGTGCTGTGATTTTTGTTGGAAGGCCTCAGCAGCAATGGAATAACTGCAAGGAACACTGCCAGGTTTCCCCCCCTTTCCCTGTGCATTCCAAAACATCCATCCAGCGAGCAATAAATAGCAAAAAAATATTAATTACCCAAAGGAAGAATTCTCTCCTGAACAAATATTGGCTTTGTGACAAGAAGGAGCTTGTGAAATGTGTGTTTGCCTACCAAGCCCACTCAGTCTATTTCTGATTCCCAAAGAACATAATGACCTGTGTGCCAGATTTTATTTGGGCTTTTTTTTTTTTTTTTTTTTTTGCATGGCCAGCAAGAACTGTAACAAACATTCAGGAAGGAAAACACTCCATTGTTGCTTTTGGTCTTATGGTGGGTTTTGTTCTGTGCTTTTAACTGTGCTTCACTTCTGGAGCTGCACAGCAAAAAAAACCCCAGTTACTCTTTTTTAACTTATTCACCAGTTCTCCCAGCTTTTCCCAAATTAATTTACTGCTTAAAAGTGGTCAGTAAATGAGCTTGGGAGAAATCAGTTTTGAGCTATTTTATACCACACACAAATACAGAAGCACATGCAAACTTTATATATATATATATGTATGTATACATATTCACAGATACATGAGTAGGAGCTTGATCCTGTGGCCACATGAGTTAATTTAAAAAAGTGTAAATATATAAAAGCCTCCAATCCATACTCCAAAGCAAAAATGATGGTCTCCATCCAGTACAAAATGCTGTGCACAAGGGTCAGTTTTTGAAGAACTTGTTGCAAATGAAGGTGAGTAGCTGATTTTTTTGATCTTGTGGCAAGCATCATCCACCCTCATCCCTGCCAGCTGGCCTGCAGGAGCTCAGCCCTTGGAGCTACTGCAAAGCAGGAGCTGTGGTGAGCATGAGAGTGGCTGACCCAGGCCAGAGAAAAGGTCCAGCCTGCCTAGAACCAGCCCAGCCAAGCAGAGATGCCGTGGGAGGGATGTAAGGTGCTGTCCCCAGGGTCTCCCCCCAGCCTCAGCCTTTCTCAGCTCGGGGGCTGGATGTGGGCTTTCTGTGTTTAACAACCCTTCGACTTCTCCAATCTCCCTTGAACCTGCTAGCTGAGAAGTGTCCTGCAGACTGGGAGGGAAAGAGAACTGGGAAGAGGGGATGTTTCTGCTGCCGCTTTGGTTTGCTGGATGCAACCCCCTTCTGCCAAAAGGAGTGTAGGTCACCCTGCTGCAAAACTCCCACGGCATTTCCCCAGCAGGTCCCACAACCCCCACAGGCTACTTCCCTTTGTGACAGGCCCAAATCTTTCGGTCTAACAGGAGCTAAAAACCATGTTGGCTTTTGCTCCTTGCCTCACTTGTTTTGGGGCCATTCTTTTGGGAAAACAAACAAACAAACATACAAAAAACATCACTTGGACAGGCACTTGGAGGAAACCAGGAGGGAGCTCAGGTCTGTGTGGCCCCAGAGCTTGGTAACCACAGTCCCAGGACATGAAATGCCAGTGCTCTCCTGCAGAACAGCACGGCAGTGGCATTTGGAGTTTAAATAAAATTATGGCAGCCTTCCTGAAAGCAAAGCCTGCTTCAAAACACTCAGAGGAGACCACCCAGAGAAGACATGCCTGGAGTTCCCCATGAGCAAATCTCTTACATCCTAAGCTATCCCTCATCTAAGTTGCCCAAGGCAGGACAAGATCCATTCATAGGTTGTGCCCTTCCCTGCTGCGGGGAGCCGGTTGTATTGTAAAGGCAGTCAGCAGTTAGGAGCAGTTACATAGAATTATTTATCCACATAGAGATCTTTTCATGAACAGAATAGTAAATCTTTTCATTCAACAATTTTTAGACAAAAGCTATTTGTTAATGTGACATTTTTCAGCTGTATCAGTGCAAACATCCATCCATTTAGTTTTTCACACACAGAAAACTTCTTTCTTGCTGTTTGCAAAAAAAAAAAAAAAAAGAGAGGGAGGGTGAATGAAAACTGAACGTATTTTGGTTGTTGTTGTTGCTGTTGTTGTTTGGGGTATGTTTTGCTGGAACATATAAAAAAGGTCAAAATAAGATGATGCTGTGAGTCTTTAATTTAGGGGAAAGGTCATTTTTAACCATCTAAAATCACTTGATTCAATAAGTGTTGCCCAGATCCAGTGTCATGCTTTGCTAATCAGATTTCAGGAGGCATTCAGCACAGTAAATCATGCTGCCATGTCTTATCAGCCAAACTAAACACTGTGGTTCCACCGAGAGAAATATCACAACTGGAATACTCTCCACAGCTGGCTCTTGTAGGACCCTGAGCTGGTTTTTGGGGATGTGCAAAAAAGAGGAGCAAAAGGACAGGGAGACCAGGAAAGGCATTGCGAAGGTCAGTAGCATTCATTGGGATTCTTCAGGGCTGAGGTCTACCCAGCTTTATCTTCCCTTCCTCACCTTCCCCACAGTTACTGTCCAATGGGAGGGATGCCATCCTCTCTGCTTGTCATGTTTGCTCTGAATTTGTGCTGTGGAGTTACAATTTCTGATCACTGTCTTTTTTTTTTCCCCCTGTGCTTGTCTACCCTTTCAACAGGACTCTTTCCCTCTCCACCAGCAGACATAAGAGTGGATTACAAAGCAATTCAGCTGGAAAAACGACTAGGAAATGAAACAAACAATTGATTAAATTGTTTTCTGTGCAAAAATTCAAATTCTGGCTTGAATTTCTAGAGCTGGAATACCACCCAGGGGATTATGTGCAGTTATCTCCAGCTGCTGGGTATTCATCTTTGCTCCTAGTGTGTTTCTCTGATCATCAGTGAGTTGTAGCAGAAGATAAATTTCTTTCAGTTTGATGCTATTCCTGGGGCTTCCGCGGCGTTCCCACACAAAGCTTTAATTGTCGTAAACACCTTGAAATTTGTTGCGCACAAAGAAATGAGCTGATTTGATAAACAACACTCATTGCACCAAAGTAAGCGCAGACTTGATTTCTATCATGCAAAATCAGATGTGGTGTCGGAGTCAGAGCAGCAAGCAGGAGGTTTCATGGGAAAGGCTGCTCGTCGGCAGCAGGTAGGATGCCTTTGAATATTTCGGGTGTGACTCATTCGGCGAGAGGAGACACCCAAATTGCCCATCTGAGCAAGTCTCCCGTCTCCTTTTCCAGTCACTGGAGATCTCATCGAGGGAGGCTGGGGACTCCTCCACAAGCAGGCACCTAAACCTGGCTTGATGTCCTGTGCTCTCCAGCCTGGCCATGGCAGTGTCCCTGTGGCAGGGTTGTAACGCGTGATGATGTGAATGTTTTATTTCTCCTGTTGGAGCAAATTGTAGTGTTCTGGAGTGCTGCAGGGCATGTTAACAGCAGAAACGATAAACCCAGACCTTGTGCCTCTGTAGCAGCAAAACTCTTGGTTCTGTGTCAGGTTTAACCCCACCCAGATCTGTGTTCAGTGTGAACTTGCTCATTTGATGCAATGTATTCGTGAACACCTGGTGGTTTTTCACGTTCCCATCACTCAAGAGCTTGCACCCTCAGCTTGCTCAGGCTGCATGCAAAGCCTTGACTCTGCAAGGATGATTTGGTCAAAATCTCACTGCCCTTGGTCAAACCTTGAGCTGGCAGCTGGGTATCTTTGGGGTAAGATATTCCCCTCCCTGGTCCTGGTGTCCTGCTGAGTGGGGATCAGAGATTGTCTTCTCAGCACACCTCAGGCACTGGGGGAAGGACAGACCTCCTAAAATATAGACTCGTGAAATCATACAATGGTTTAGGTTGGAAAAGAGCTTTAAGATTGTCAAATCCAGCAGTGCCAAGTCCACCACTAAACCCTGTCCCTCAGCATCACAGCCACACATCTTTTGTGCACCTTCAGGGATGGTTATTCCACTGCTGCCCTGGGCAGCCCCTTATGATACCTGACAACACTTCCAGTGAAGAATTTTTCCCTTTATCGAATCTAAATCTCCCCTAGTGCATCTTGAGGCCATTTCCTTCTCCTATTAGACAATCATGGCCGTGGGGAAGGTGAGGACTTGGATCTAAGGCCAGATGGGTGTCCACCAAAGGATTAATTCCTCTGCTCCCCAAGCTTCAAAGGGAGTAATTTCTGGTCTTGCCAGCAGGAAAACATCTCTTTTTGGCCAAGGCAGTCCTGTGAACCTCTTGGAGTAGTCAGGAATTGCAAGGAGGAGGAGGTTTAGCTGAAAGATAAATCACCGTCCCCAGCTGGGCCCTGCCAATACCCTGACCACACCTGGGCATTCCCAACAAAATGTCCAGTTTTCACCCATGCACTGCTTTGAAATCCACCAAAATGCATCCGCCACAATTTCCACGTCCTGCTCTTCTCCTGTGGTGATAATCTGTGTTCGAGCTGCACAAAGACCTCAGGTGTGGCGTGAAGTTTCTCCTGCTAAGGCAGAGACAGCCTGTCTTATCCTTGTGTCCTGCATCCTCTAGCACAACGTGGTGTCACCACAAATGAACCTGAAATTCATGAAGCATCAGACTTTGTAAAATCCAGTCCTTACCCAGCCTTGTATTTTGAATAGATTAGGGGTTATTTTGCTGGGGGTTTTTTAACAAAAGAAACCCTAGCCCACTGAAAAATGTTAGAGGGAAATTGCGAATGTTATGCTCGTCTGAACAGGAGTCACTCTGGGGAGCACACTACAGACATACTAATTTCTGAGAGATTTCCCCCCACCTTCCCCCCATCCTGTGTGTAACTCAGACGAGGAATGTTCTGGTTTAGCTTATTCCCATCTTCTAATGCACACACACTGCTTATCAGAGATGCACTAGTTAAGGTGGAGGAAATTAAGGTGACCTCTACTAGTTCAGGTCTTTATGCAATTTGAGATGGTCATTAGTCACATATCTTGGCATGCAGTGAATTAAGGGCTCCGACTTACAGAGTATCTCGGACCTTTTGTTTTGTATTTTGCTCTCCTTTGTGTGGCTGAACACCCAAGAAGGTTGTTTTATTCATCTGAGCCTTAAAACTGATTGCTTTATATAATTTAAAACAATAATATACAATTTAAAAATCTGTATGTCTTCCCCGGCTCTTTCAGCTAATTACGTGTGAAAAGTCCTTCCAGACTTGGTGGGAAAAATGCTTCTCAGCTATTAATCAAGCCATTGATTTAGGAATTTTGCTCAGGGAAAGAACTTAGCCCTCACACAGGGAAAGGACCATAAATCTGCGAGAGGAAGAACTTCTGGGGCTCTGTTACTCATCCTCTTCCTGCCTGTGTGAATGGAGGGACTTTTGCAGACCAGATGCAGCAGTCAGCAGCACAAGAGCGGCAGGGAAATCCCTGCTTCCCTCCTGGCACGAAGGAGACACAATTTGAACACGTTTGGCCGCAGCCAAGGAAGAAAAGGTGGAAAACAAGGTAAAAATCACCCCTGGGCTCTGCAGTTGTGCTGACACACAGAACATGGACAAGAGAAAAGGCTGCTGTTCATGGACTATCCTGGGCTGGAAGGGACCCACAAGGATCATCGAGTCCAACTCCTGGCCCTGCACAGGGCATGCCCAAGGGTCACACCGTGTGCCTGGGAGCATTTTCCAAACAATTCTTGAGCTCTGTCAGGCTTGGTGCTGTGACCACTGCCCTGGGGAGCCTCTTGCAGTGCCCAGCCACCCTCTGGGTGAAGAATCTTTCCCTCACAAAGTGGTAGGACACCCACAACTTGTACCCCACACACTGGTCTAAACAATGAGATGCCACCACACTTCCCTGTGCAACACACCTGGACCCACACCACCTTCCTAATCCCAAGGCTTCACAGACCATTTCCTCCTCCTGCACCCCCTCACCCCACCCTGGCCAGTGCTTTCACCAAGGCTGAGGTGCCCCTGGGGACAAAAACCCGACAGAAAAGCTCTGTAACTGCAAAAAGGAGCAGTCAGGAGTTGTGGGGAATTTGTGCCTTTATGGCTGAAAAGGGCTGTGCACAGCTGATTTGGGTGAGTTATCTCGCTGTTAAACAAATCTTCCTGTTTGGGAAAACATTGCTCAAGAGCAAAAGGGCCAGTAATTGCTCTTAGAAGCTGAATTTTTGTGTGGGCTTACACACTTTTTGCCTCTGTCCTAAGAAGCACAACTCCCACTGACTTACTAGAAATATTAAGAACTAGTGACTCAATTTCTAAGAATAATTTTGGATGTTTCTATTTATAGGTATCAGCCCTAAGCTCAAAAGCACTGGCAACACCCAATCATCTATTTTTCCATCATGCTTTGATATCACACTGAAATAGCCTGGAAATCAACACTTTCCACCGTTCCTTGTCTCTAGATACCTCCACTTTCCAATCCAGATAGCTCACAGCACTCAACTGCTCAGGAAGGGACATGAGCCATCAACTATTTTCAGGAAGTGCCTGGAAGTCCAGTTTAAAATAGAAATGCTGGTGGACAGATGCAAAGTTGTCCTTCTGTGGTGGATTAAAAACATAAAGAGCATTTCTGAGGGGCAGCACATGGGCTGGAAGTGTCTCTGGTGGAAAGAGTGTGGTAAAGGAAGCTCTTTTGTGGGGCTGAGGATGGTGAGGCAGAGGATGGAGATGGAAAGGATGGAGGGACAAGACAGCAATGCAGAGGTAGAGGTTGGAAAGGCAGGGCATGGATAAACAACCGTGAAATTATTTCAACTTGGGGCAACCAAAGTACCTTCAAGAACGTCCCCACAGATGAATAATCAGACCCACTCCAATCACTTTCAGCTGCACTTTTTAAATGTGACCCATCATTTTTAGAGGACAGACAGAATCATAGAATCTCTAAGGCTGGAAAAGCTCTCTGAAGATCGAGTCCAACCCTTAACCCATCACTGCCAAGGTCACCACTAAACCCTGTCCCCGAGTGCCACATCTGCATATCTGCATGTCCTTTAATTCTCTCCAGGGATTGGTGCCTCCACCACTGGCAGCACCAATAGTCACCACATACTAAAAAATTTAGGCTAGAAAGCCACTCTTGAGCATTTAGACCAAAGAAATCAGTAATGCGTATCTGTAACCAAATAATGAAAACAGACACCTAAACAGGATTTTAAAACTCTGCAGAGAGATACCTACTTGTTACAGGGATCTCCCAAGCCATTTAGTGCCCTTTTTTTTAGGATTACAGCACACCTATTGCTTCGGGGCAAAAAACCTGCTTGCTCATATTTGTTCTGTAGAGGGGCGATCCCATTGGGAAGGTTTTCAGGAAGGGATGGATGCGCTTCCCCCTCCACGGTGCCCAGCACGGCATCCCCACAGCCCCAGCCATTTCCAGCTCGCCGAGGTGAGCTTACAGCAGAAACCTTGAACGTTCTCTCGCCCTTCCTCCCAGCTGCCCTGGGCTCGGGGTGAGAGGCAGGATGCCGGATGTCAGCTCGTGACTCATTCTCTGGGAAACTGAGCGTGGTGCGGCTTTCTGAGGAAAGAACCCATGAGTAAGGGCTTTTTTTTTTTTCCCCCCCCACACTTTTTTTTTTCCGCCTCACTTTTTTTTTCCCTCACTTTTTTTTTTTTTTTTTTTTTTTCTCCTTTTTTTTTTTTTTTTTTTTTCTCCTTTTTTTTTTTTTTTTTTTTTCTCCTTTTTTTTTTTTTTTTTTTTCTTTTCTCACTTTTATTTATTTATTATTATTATTATTTTTCAAGGGGAATTGGGCAATGAGGAACAGGTTTCATCAGTTTGTCAGGGAAGAAGGGCACTGCAAGAGCCCCAGTGCCTCCCCCTTGCTTGCCCAGAAGCCACAGAGTTTAATGCTGTGGTTGGAGAGTGTTGCTTTCACAGGTTATAAAAGCTCATTTTGAGCAAAAAGAAATAATATGGAATAAAAGGTAGTTGTTTCTCAGAAGTTGTTGTCTCTCCTGAAAGGGTGGATTTGAACAATATTATTTTAATCAAGTGTTTGGCTGCTGCAGGATGTCGTAAGGAGGCTGGGATACACATGGATCAAAACAGGTTTGAACCAGCTTTGCAAAACCAATACTGTGTATTTCCTTATAGGGCTTCAATATTTTTTTTTTTTTAACCAGTTCTGCTTAATTACTGGTTTAGATGGCGAAACCAGTCCATCTTTGATTTTTAGGAGAGATGAAACAAGCTTTCCAGTAACAGCACCTCCCTGCCACGCCAGGTGCTGTGAACCTGTTGCTATTAGGAATTATTAGTCACGTAGAGACTGTCAGTGGCCGAACATGCCTGGATGGGTTGCGCTTTTTGTGGGGAATCCTCAGCTCAACACCCTCCCCGAGCATCCTCCTGCCATCAGGCAGCCAGCCTGGCCCAGGCACTGCTTGCTGGCTGCTCCTGGGCACGGTGACACGAGTTAGCACTGTCCTAACCCTCACACAAGCTCGTTTTGGCTGTCACAGGTGAGCCCCAAAGCTGGGAGGAAAGTGGGCTCCAAGAGGGGCTGCGCTCGGTGTTGTGGGGAAGGCTGGTGGGACATGGCATCTCCTGCCAGCAGGGAGGGTCTCAGAGGTGATGTGAGCCCACAGCCCTGTCCAGGCTGAGCTGGGGCCCTGCCAAAGAGCCCTCACAGTGACATTTCCCAGAAACAGAGCAGAAAGACAAGAAAAAGTCAGCCAGGTTTTCTAATAGGTGCAGGGAGGCTGGAGTAACTATTCCACCTACTCACATTATGCCCAGAGAAGGGGTTAAGAATAAAAGGGAAGGAGTCAGGGCTGGGGGGACATCCCTGTGACAGGTCAGCTCCAGTTAGTGGGTCTGGGGAGGGGGATTGGGACAATATCCCCCCAAATCACCCCCCAGCTCTTGCAGGAGAGGTCACCCCGCTGGCAGGGCTGGCACAGAGGTGGTTAAGGTTCGTGCAGGTGTTTCCCTGTAATAGGCACTGTCAGGTACCTTTGCAGCCTTGATGGCCATCTGGTTACTATAAAGAATGGTTTATGGGATCTCATCCTGGCTTTTGATGACTATAACATAAGTATTGAGGGCCTGCAAGCTACAGCTTCATAAAAATAACAGCTTAATAATGAGAACAACTTTCCCCTTCCAGAACAGGGCAAATTCAGGTGTATATTTCCCTTTCATTAGGATTGTAAAATAAGACAAAAGAGACCCAGTCATCTAGGAGGTGAAAAAAACCCCACAATCCCACAAACTTCTTAGAACCTTAGCAAGGTGCAAGCACATCTCACAGCTGTCTGCAGGGCAGGACTGAATCCCAGCCTCTAACATGAAGANTCAAAAATATTTCCTGAACTTGCTCTTGCAAAAAAAAATACCCCAAAACCAAACCAGAACAGAAAACAAACAAAAACAAACCAAAGCAAGACAAACAAGAATAGCTCCAGACGCTTTTCATGCAAGTATTTTGAAGGAAAGATTGAAATTCAGGTATCCGGATATTTATAGGCAACAGAGACAGCAATTTCACCTGAAAACAGGGGTCTAGGACCATCCTTTGGAGGCACCTGTTTCTACAGAGTGGTGGGCTGGACAGACAAGCCCAAGGCTGATCCTTGGAGAGGTGGGATCAGCTGGAACTGTAGCCTCCCATGGAGCAGGGATATCCAAGCACCTGACCCTCCCCTCACCATTCTTTTGCAAACCAATCTTCAAAAAGTGGAGCCACCACGAAACCACACCTGAGCAGGAGCCAGGAAGGGCTGGGGACTCCAGCCTGGTCCTCACAGCACTCACACCCTTCTTGGATAGCACAGAGAGCAGCCCCTTGCATGGGGGGTTTGGTGGTCCCAGAGGCAGGGAGGGCATCACTCCCATCTTTCATCTGCCGGAGAAAACTCCCTCTCTTTTTCCTTTTTAGAACCGAGCCACCCTTGATATCCTGAGATGGGCTAGGGGAGCTCTGGAGTGGGCCAGGGCATTGGAGACCATTGGCTGCACGTCTAGGAGGAGGTAGGGGTGGGATTATCTTTCTTATGCCACGGGTTTGACCTCTTTGCCAGCAGATTGTTCTGATTTTCCACATGGAGGGATCTAGGGACCCTCTCAAAAGTTCACACTCCCAACATCTTCCCTGCCAGCAGCAGCAGAGCTCTGGGCTCCTGCAAAGCCCTCACAGGGAGCTGGGCTGCACAGCAGCATCACTGACCCACGTTGTTTCATGCACAAATTTGGACATTTCATGACTTTTTTACACTGGACCATGACAGTCAGGAATTTCCATGGAAAAGAGGGAATTTGGGTTTGT
>VYZR01002220.1:1187-14199 GCA_013400675.1 Oxylabes madagascariensis | reverse complement strand
AGAAGGTAAAAATTACTCAGATGCAGCTTTTCTATTGGCACTCCAGGTCCTTCTGAGTTGAATCAGTGTAACTAAAAGCTGACTACAAAGAAATTGCCAAATCCACTCTTAAGTACAAACTGCTGGGTTCTGTACTAGAGGGCAACAGCTTTACAGCTTTCAGAACATAATGTGTGTTATTGTGTGTCTGGGACTGGAGTGGCAAAAAGTGGTTGCTCTTGCACAATCTGTTCCAGGATATTAATTTATAGGATATATTGAATAAGAAAATTATATTTGCAAAGTAGAGATTCCTTCGGTAAAGTGCATTTAACTTTTTTTAATCTACCAATTTAATTGTTTTCTGATGATAAAATGCCAGAGTTACATACTACAGATGTGCATAGCCTCCTAAATGCTTGTGACATCCTGATTTTTTCCTAAACTATGAATACGGCCAGAGTTTAAAGGCACCCCATTTTGCTGGATGGCAGTCAAAGTTATGTTTATTTAGAATCCATTTCTTCCTCTTACAGTCTGAAACCTTCTCTATAGTAGATTATTTTTTGTTACTAGTGACTTTTAATATTTATTTTTTTAGTTTTGTGAGAGAATTTCTGTGTTGCGAAATGAAATTATCAGGAAGTGTTGCTATTGATTCCATAAGAATATTCAGACAAAAAGCTGACTTGAATTTTTGGACAGAACTATGGGATTCTTTGTTCATATATAGGAAAAAAAGAAGGCTCAAAGGTCCTTGTACTGTTTTTAACCCACGTGTACCATTCTTATGGACATCAATATAAAATCTTCAGTCTAAGAAAAAATTTGAAACCTCTGTTGGTGCTGCTTACATTAAATTAATATTCATTAAATTCATTAAATTTCATTTTTCATCTGTTCTAGAAAAAGAAGTATTTTTCCTCTAAGGCCCAGGAACCAGAAATAAGCAAACTTGATTTCATTCATTCAGTGATTCATTTTGTTGCTTCTGAACAGGTTTCATTCTGGATCTGCAAGTCTGTCGACTTTGTTTCATTTGTTTTTTTTGCCTGCATTTCTTGGTGTAGTATGAAGTTTCACATTATCACTGTGTTATAGTTTTTTTTTAAATTTTCATTTCTCCAAAACAGTTGTTAGCTCAACAGTATTTGTAGAATAGCAGCAAACCCTATAAAAAGGATCACAGAGGTAAAAACAAGATTGAGAAATTTTATTTTACTTAGTATCACAAAACTTGTGGTATAGTTTACATGTAGTCTAAAATTACATTGATTTTGTTGTTCTCTTTATAGTCATCTAGTCTCAAGAGGTTCAAAGCCATATTCTGTGAAGGGAAAGTTGTATTTTTTTATTTTCTTATTCTTATTAGCAACGTGAGACTGATATGATTCTGCCATGCCAATATTTTAGAAGTGGTTATGTGACATTTAATTAGTCCACTGTATCTATCTGAAGGATCTGATCATAAGAGAAAATACCTGTTTGAACATTGTGACAGAGATGAGGCTATGTTAGACTCTTGCATCACAGAATTTTGATGTGTCTGTACAGTTCATGCAGATTTTTGAGAAACAAAGCTATGGAGGATGCTGTACTCATATGTACCAGTGAACACAGCAATTTTTATTAATTATTCTACTTCAGACTAAGATTTCTGCTCCCTCTTCAAGTGGAATTGCTATGTGTAATATATTTAGGTGATTAAACTCTTTATTCTGTAGCTGCTGCATATTGTATTAGTCCCTGATTTTTAGGTTTTCTATTCTATCAAAGTGACTGCCTGGTGCCCAGTTAATTACAGTTTTACATGTCCTGGTAGATGTGACATCTGCATTGATCTTTGTCCCCTTTGATTTCATTTTTATATTTTAACCAGGTCATTATGTTTAACTCATACAGATACAAATTTAAGCATTTCTTTTTCCCATAGATATAAAATATTTTCTAAGCACTGGAGTTTTTCATTAGATCTTATACAGAGCAGTATTTTACTAAAAATCCAAAAGGGAAGACTTTTATGTGCGCATTTTTGTAGTTTCTGATTTTTTTAAAATAACTTTTCATTGTTTATCTGCCAAGTGAAATGTTTTAAATTTGCATATGAATGGATACAGAATGTATTTTTTGTGCTGTTTAGTGTTAAGTGTGCATTTGCAGATTTTTAGCATGTAGTTGCACAAAGACTGTGCAAAGATATTTTGGAATATGAATATATGCTACACTGAAGGAAAAACATTCATAAAACTTAAATGCTATATAGAACTCTAATGCAATAGAGTAATTTTATAAACTGTGTCTGTGTCTGCTTGGATTAAATATTGAAACAAGAAACATTACCTATTTTCACTGTTTTATTTCCAAATACTACATGGGAACTTGTGTATGCTCCAACCCAGAAGTTTACTATATGAATTAAACCTCATGAAACTCAGTTTCTGTGATTCTCAGGTGCAGGACCTGCCCTCCTGACTGTTTCTTGTTGGCTTTCAACTGTAACTGAGATGAAAATACAAAGATTTTTTTCAAGAGGCTGTTGGTCACCTTGCAATTAAAAGTATTTAACATGATACTGATCTTCCAAAATTTTTTTGGCCTTGTCACCAATTAGATTTAAAAAACCCAACCCCACAGAAAAGTCAGTGAGATTATTTTCCAGTAAGCTCAGTCCTAGTGATTGTTAACAAGGTGGAGAACCAGCTGGTGGCTGAGAAGCAGAATGTTAATATCTTTCTTACACATTTTAGTGGGAATTAGCTTGTTTAATGCAACCAGCATAAAGAATGGAGTACACTCTTAGCATGACCAGCTGCTGCAACTTTGTGTAACTGTGTATGCAACTTGGTGTTTCTGTATAGAACAAGTCTGGTTGGTGTAACACTCAGGTCATATTGCTTAACTTAAAGACTCCAAGATAAAATCTTGCATTTCATAAACTGTTTTCAAATGATTAGTCAAGAACTCTTAACTGCTATTACCCTGCATGGTGAATTCTGCCATCTCAATATCTCACTGAAGAAAATTCAAGCAAATTAAATGAAGGGGTAACTTGAAAATATATCAATTATTGCAGAGCAAATCTTGCATGGATGATCCCATTCAAAAGTTACAGAACTTTTGTTCAATTTAATTGAGTTGATCTAAACTACTATTAAGCTGACCCCTGAGGGCGAGGAGTCTCAAAGAAGTAATTGTTACTTACAGTAAAGATGTCTTTTAATTCTGTTTGCAATGTGATCTCCTTATGTATTCCATAATCAGCCTTCCTTACTATTGAGAGACAGTTATGTTCTTCTCTTTCTGTATCTGGAAAGGGGGCACAGTGACATCAAGGGCATAAGGGCAGTCTGAAAACACACTCTTGGCCAAAAGAAATCAAATTCAGGTGCATGAGGACCCTTGAATATTGAGACTGTAACTGATAAATGTTTTGAAGAATCTGATATCATGAGGTAAGTGGCTGTTCTTTATTAAAAAAATCCATGGTTCCACCAACAGTTCCTTATTACTGTCAATATTTGAGTGGGTGTTTACTCATATTTTTCTATAATTTACAGATTTCCTGTTTCATTTCTGCATTGAAATTCAGTACAAATCAAAGGAATGGTCACAATGCAATCCAGTGCATAGAGTAAACCTGATTCCTATTATTTGAAAGGACAGAAAAAGCATTTTTCATTAGAACTTTTTCTGGTAATATTTGGTCTGTAAAACATCAGTGCATTCGCAGTGCTTTATGAAAGTTGATAATCACACTTAGTCCTGTATTTTGTGTAATTGCAGTTATTTTTAATGGTTAGGTCTTACTGAAACAATAGTTCTAAAGTGCTTTTTCATCCCTTCAGCTTCTAGGTTATCCATTCTCTTGTTCTAATTAAGCCTCCTTGATAGCCATTTTTCTTTTTAATTTTTTTTGTTAATTTCTAGACTTGAAATAAATGTTCTTTTAAAGAGATATTCAGCCCTGAATTTTCTAGGTACACATGACCATTCATCATATGTATGTACACACACACACACACTTATATACAGAAACTCAATCACTCATTTTCTTAAAATTATTCATAGTTTTGTCATTTTCAGTCCACACAATAATTTCTTAAGAGATATCCAGAGGATGATGGACACTATCTTGATAATACACACTGGTCTTCTCCAAATGCAGATATTCCTTAGGCCAAGTAAAAATAATGGGCAAATAATGAAACGTTAACAGAGTAAGTACACCAGTTTTCACTTCACTTGCTTTGGTAGACAAATTCTTGGCTTACAACTTGATTGTCCTTAAGTCCACCTCATTTCCTGTCAAAGTTTACTTGTGTTGCAGAGCTGGCAGAAAGGAAGGCCCATTTGTGCCTCAGGCGCAGTGCATAACCTGCAGGTGGGCACAGATTTGACGTGCAATACTCTAGTGATAATCCTGGATTAACCAGACTCTTATTACTTGCACCCTCTGGGTCATGCCAGACTGGGTTGCCACATTATGAACCTTAGCAAGGAATTAATCTGAATGGCACTCTCCCCTGTGTTATTTTTCATAATAGTTCATCATGTAGCCCCAAGAACAGCTGGATTGGTACATTTTGTAGTGTGAGGGTGGGATGATTTAGCAAGAATGGAACTCCTTAAGAAACATCCCATGGCTGCCTAAAGCTCAAATGACACACAGATCTAACATGATTCATTGAGTGGTGTCATTGCATGTGGTTCTGTCTGTTGACTTCGAGGAGAGTGGTAACTTCTGGCAGGAGTATAGGAGGAACTGATGAGAAAGGGTCATATGGTAAATGTTTGCAGCAACATTTGCGTAAAGATCATCATTATCATTGTGGTCTGTCCGTCTTGTTAAGTTTTCAGGTGAGTCTTTATGAATGATGGATGTGGGCTGCACCAGCCAGTGGAGCAACAGGAATTAGTGGGCTCTTTCTTGTTTATGTGCAAACTGGAGGGCCCCTGGTCAGTGCTTTCATAATGTTAAAACTTAACAGGTAAAAGGTAGAGCTAAGTGGGTAAAATGGTAACTCACAGTTTGAGGAGACAGTAGGAGGATAGATGCACCTTGACCAAAAAACAGCTGAGGAAGAGAAGATAAAACCCCCCATGCATTACAAATTTTGGGTCTTGCGCTACAAGATTTCAGTGTGTGGAATCCTGTTAGCAGTGCCAGTGGCAAGTTTGATTCATATTGGAAGCTTTGAGTGAATGAAGGTGCTCCAATGTATCAGTCACACAACAGAAATGCACCTGAGAATACTTTATTTTTAAAAAAAGCAAGTTAACTATTCAACATACAGTTAATTTGGAAATTTTGTTTAATAATCTGGTCCTAGAAAATATCAAGACAGTGTCAAGATCATGTTTCCTTTCTGGGAATTACATCTGCTGGTTCTGTAGCAGTTCCATCTCCCAAGGTCTCTTGCTTGCCATCATCCTGTAAAGTGTACTTCTTGCTGAATGAGACATGCTGAGTGTAATGACATTGCTTAGAAATATTCAATATAAATTACTCATGGTATAGGTTTTGCTGTCCTTGCTAGCAGTGTAGGATCTTCTTGACCCTGATGTTCTGCCATTTGATTGGTTTTACTTAATAACTCTTTCCTTTGCCACAGCATTGTACAGGTCCCTGGAGTGCCTTCACACTTTCATTTGGTTTGATAACCCACTAAAAAATAAGACCAGCCACGCTTTCCAGAGAGCAAAGAAACTGAGGATTTCAGCAGAGAAGATGCAGAAGTACAGGACATGGCTGCTGAGGTACTTGGTATGGGACCCCAGGTGTGCCAGCTTCCTCTCTGAGCAGTGACATGGCACCCACATGCCCTCCCCCAAACTGGGGGACTCAGGGTGCTGGTACAGGTTATGGAGGCTTGTTAGCAGGAAAGTGCCCACGCATTTTCACTTCAAATTGAATGTTTCTTGCCGTACTAAGATGAATTTGGGGTTTCTGTGCACATTGACAATAAGATTTTTTCTCTGAGGGTGACAGAGGTTTTGGACAGACAAAGAGTGCGTGTGTGGGAATGATATTTATGACACAACAATATAAACTAATGCCAGATAAGTCGTGTATGGACATGCTCTGCACATATCAAAGCACGTTGCCTCTTTTATTGCATTACTTTCATGACATTACAAACAGAACAATAATTAAAAAATTGTATTTCATAAGCCTCTCATAAATTAAGCAATTTTAATACATGCTCTCTCTCTCTCTGACTAAGTTTATATATACATTGACACTTTGCAAGTTGGTTCAGGCTATCTTTTCCAACACATCTAGGTTCTTTGTTAACATATTAAACAGAATTAAAAATCTGCAGGAAGAAATCGACTTTACATGGTCACTTCCATGCATTCAAAAGGGTATGTATTTGTTACATTAGGAACTTGTGAAAGAAAAAAGTAACCTGCATTCATTTTCTTTTTGAAGTTTTGCCTAATCTTGCAGTGAGGCAGGCCCTGTTTGTATTGATATTGTAAAAACACAAAGGATATCTAGATGCCTTTTTTCTTAAGGCTTCTTTATTTTTGAGTGTTTGGAGAGGTTTTAGCCTTTTCTGCAAGTTACACATGTTGAATCTTATTGAGGGAGCTTTCATTAGAAGTTTTAAGTAATTATTGTTATTATGCTGTCAATTTTGATAAATTAGTTTGAAGGAAAGTACTCTTTGTCAGATACTGAAGTACTTGGTACCTCTCTGACATACATCTATTAGCTGTATGTCAAGAGATAGTCAAAGAGAATAAAAAGTCAAAGAGATTGTGACTTTTTAGTGTGTTGTTCCTTAGGGAGGAGAGGTAAAGCAATCGTTTCTTGGCTTTCCCTTTCATGTGCCTTTCACTTCCCTGTGATCTGTACCTTTGTCCCAGTGACCTCTGCGCCTGCCCATGTGAGGTGAGAAGCCTCTTCTTAATGTGGCTTTCACTGTCAGTAATATTCTTGGTTTAAAGATCCAGTAATGCCAGACTTATCTCACATAATATTGTTTTGATGGTGCAGTTTTTTTCTAAGAGGGGCCAAACCAGAAGTGTAAGGGGGAACTATTTTCAATGTGTTCTTTTGCTTTTGCTTTTTCTGCTCTAATTAAATGAGTTCAAACTAATTGACTAAACTCTTCTGATTACATTTGAGTTAAAACTAAATTCTACTAGTTTTTAGTTAAAACTAAATTCTACTAGTTGGGGTTAAGCATTCTGAATTTTACTGGTTTACTATGAATATTACTGGTTGTTTCTGTTTAAAAATTTCCGCCCTATCTAAGGGCAGTACGGGAACATTTCTGTTACTAACTGTGTTTCAACAGTAATTTTAAATACAATTCCCTCTGTAAAGCAAACAACTGATGGCACCAGAGAATTGCTACTGATGGCACCAGAGAATTGCTGCAGCTCATGACTTTGTGTAACCATGTGTAATTTGTTCATTGATACTGAGTGCCTTCAGTGACAAATCCCAGGAGCAAACATGCCTCGTTTACTGTAAGGAGAAGTTGGGGTCAGGCACTTGATGGCGGGGAATCAGCATCACACCGTGGGCATCTCTCCCAGTGGCGCTCGCTGAATTTGGCCTTTTAGAAAAGCCCTTAACATTTGGTGTTTAACTAAAGCCTTTTTTACGCGCATGTCCTAGATTTATGTAGAGACTGCACAGCCGAAACGCGAAGCTTTCCTTTCGCGTTCCTGCCGTGTCCGTGGGGTCCNCGCTCGGCCGCCCTCACTGCGCGCCGGGCCGCGCCGCGCGATGCCGTGCGGGCAGCCCGACTGCGGGGCCGCCCCGGCGCGGTACGTGCTGGGGGTGGACGTGGGCAGCACGGTGGTGAAGTGCCACGTCTACGACCGGGCGGCCGCCGTCAGGGGCTCCAGCTACAGGAAGGTGAGCGCGGGCGGCTTGCGGGTCGCGCCCCCGGGCCGGCGGCGGGAGCAGCCGGGGGCAGTACCTGTCTCGGGAGCCGGGCGGGGCCGAACGTGTTCGCTCTGCCGCAGCGGTTCCGACCTGCGGGCCCCGAGAGGCTGCGGGGGTTGCCCGGCCGGGGCTCGGCGGGGCTGGCGTTCGCAGGCGCTCGCCCAGCTCGGCGGGTCCCGGTGCGCGGGCATCCCCTGAGCAGGGCGGACGGGAGCGGCTCCCTCTCCCGAGGGCTGGGAGGAAGCCCACAGCCCGCGGGACCGCCGTGGCACTCACCCCCTCCCACCTTTCGCCGTTACCTTACCTTCGGCCGCTTATCGACTAATCTCTGTCTGAACAAAACCACTTTTGTTGGTAGAGCGTAGCTGAGATTAGCGTAGGAAATGTGAACACAGCCTTGTGTTCACACGCGTCCCATCATGTAACAGCGCCGTGTGAAAAAGTGTCAGCTTTAGAACGTGAATTTCAGGCTGCTTGTGGTTCGTATAGCTCGTGATTTTAGAATCAAGGCAATTTCCAGAATTAACTTTTTTACTGTTGCCTATGGCGAGGAGAAGTGTAAGAAATCTGCTGGATTTCGCAGCTGGAAGGGGCTGCTCTCGGTGGAGCTGACCCTCCCTGTCGCTGGAAGCTGGTGTGACAGGTGATCCCTGGCCTGCTGTGCTGCCACTGAGAAGATCAAGAGGCGTCGACGTCTGAATTAAGCAGTGCAGCAGAAACGGCTTTCTGAGACACCTGCTTTCCTGTTTGCAGCTCTTAAAGGGGTTTTACAGGTTCCTTTATTCCAAGAGGTTTGGACTTCTTTATTTCAAGGTGTTTGAGCTTCTTTATTTCCCCTGAATAGAGGAGATCTTCTAGAGATCACACACCCATGTTGAACAATGTTTTAAAAGTTACACTGTTGTTGCTACTCTTACAGGAGATTCACAATATGAAGAACAAAACAAAACGACCCAAACCCAAATGTACTTGCTGGTTTCTGTAAACTAGGGATCATAATAATGCTATTTGTGTTTCCTGAACAGGTAGAATCACTTTATCCTCATCCTGGATGGGTTGAATTAGATCCTGAAGTGCTGTGGAGTCAATTTATTGGTGTAATAAAAGAGGCTGTACAAGGTAAGGTCTTAAATTTTGAGAAATTATTTATTTATCAAAATTAGTAAAATTAGTTACTTGGATAATAAAACTACTTTTAGCTAGTACTGAAAACCTGGGCACCGGTCTACAACAAGCTTTAAGGCCTATTCAGTTATTATGTAAAACAGGGCACTTCAGTTATCTTTTTCCTTTAACTGGGGCCAGATTAGGATTGAAGTAGGAGCAGAAGCAATGTGAATACTTGATTTACACATCAGTGCCAGCACTTTGTTGCTCCAGCTCTTGGTGTATGCATCCTTCCCCAGTGTCTGTTCCTCCACATGCCTCTGTGCAGGAACAGAGAGCAGGCTTGTTCCCCTTCCAGTGCCCCGTTGTTCCAGTGCCACTTTGTGTGTGCCAGTGCGTGAGAGGATGAATGCAGGGTGCTGCAGAGCTGTGCTCACTCGATTACAACCTGATATTCCTTCTTTTCCCATTCAGACTTTAAGTGGTTCTTACTGTCCTATTCCTCTGTTACTGTTCTTTTCTATTTGTACTTTAGCCTAAAAATTCCTAGTACTTCACACACTAAATACATACAACTCCCTTTTCTGACAAACTGCTTTTCTGGATGCTGCTCTAACCCAGTTCTTGCTCTCCACAGCTCTCACAGCTTTCATATTAATCCACCTCCAGTGTTCTGCAACCCATCCTGGATCACCATCTGTGCCATATTAATGTTGTGAACCTGTCAACTGGACCCCAGCTTGCCTTCCCACAGTGCCCCAGCCTCCTTGGCCTGTGTGTGTACACTGCACTCTTTCATTGAATTCATTCAGTTCCTTCTGTTCAGCCCCTCTTGCTTGGTCTCCAGTGTTGCTCTGTCTTCAAATATGGCTCATGCTTGTTCCTTCCTTTGGAAGGCTGCCTAAGGAACAAGGAAAGTAAATATCACCAGGTGTAAGCTGAAGCTGATTATTTTGGGCTCTTGGTTTGTTTTGTCAGCAGCCACAACTCTTTGGTCACAAGAACAGCAATGCCACCTCAACCCCCAAAGACCTTACTGTCTTCCTTAATTTCCGTTCTGTGGGACAAATTGGGAAGCAAGACTTTTCAGCTAGTTTTAAAAAGGGAAGATTTCCTTGTGGCTAAGCTGCACACATTTTTGGCATGTCATTTGTAAGTGGGCGTGTAAGTAAGCATAACTCACAGTGCTGTCAAAAGCAGCAGTGCCACCCCTTTCTTGCAGAGTTGTTTCTAGTCTAGGGCAGCTTCCTGAGTGGAATCACTGTCCGGTTGTTTATGCCAGCAGAGCTTCACCAATGTTTGTGCTGACGCAAGAGAGGGTGTGGTAGCAGGGGCAGGAGTGACTGTCTGGATGCCGAAGGAGCACGGTGACACTTGGGTTTGCAGGGCTTGCAGAGCTAAACATGTGCTTCCATGCATATGTGGATGAGCTGCTGTAGTTCAGTACTACCTAAAGGTGGAAACTTCTGGCTGTACAGTCCCAACTCTGTCTCTTACTGTGGCACTCATCCAAAAGACAGCCTAACTGAAAAATGTCCATGTTTGTCTTTAGGTTTGTTTTTGTCTGTAATGGAAGTTAGCTCCACTCATGTGGGTGTCTGGAGAACATGAGAGCTGACACAGAGAAAGTGGTGGGACCGTGCAGGTTGTGGAGATGGGAGGGAGTAACACATGCCAGTAGTCCTTTGTGAGCTGTCAAGTGCTTATGTGTCTTTGGTTGAAAAAGGGACAGTGCTGTTCTCAGGCTCCCACTCCCAGGTCCCCTCCTGCACACTCTGCTACCAGCACTTGTGCGGGCAGGCGGAGCAGGTGCCTTGCGAAAGCACTGTTTAATTTTCAGCTGACAGAGGAATTGATGGCAGTGCTGGCAAGAATGCAAGGACCCAGTGTAAGGGGAGGTGCAGAAGCACTCACAGAGCTGGGCAGCCCAGGATGTGCCCTTTCTCTGTGAAATCCCTTCTGTAACTGTCACTGAGAGGGTGCTGGGTGTAGAGTCTGCAGGACATGCTCACACAAATGAGCTACTTTGTACGTCAAAATGAACGTGAGAACATGTATGAGCAAGATCTACTTAACCTGTGCTTTGTTCAAGGAGCTGGATTGAAAGCCCTTCAGAGTTGCAGTACTTGGGACAGGGTGGGTAGTCTGTCATTTAAGTGGAAATTTTTTAATAAGTATTTTCTTCATGTAGTTTTACTTCTGAAAGTATGGGTGGAGGTAATTAGCAAGCTGACCAGAGTTGCTTTGAAAACAGCTGTGGGCATATTTAATTATTTACACTTATATTAGAAAAAGTGTTCTGTAACTGTTATTTGAAGGTAAGGTTTAACAACAAAATTGGTGTATATCCAAATGTACATATTTGTACTTCTGACTTTAAAGTATACTTTGTTGCTTTCAGTGGTACCTGGTTTAAGCAAATTCATTCTTTGGAATTTTGAAACATTGCTTAAGAAATATTTTAAGTGAGATATGTCATTGTCCAAGTGATGCAAGAAGTCATGGCATATTCACTGTTATCTATTTACTGCCTGCAAGATCAATCTAGTTTTGTTTCTTTATAGAAATTCTTTCCCTACGTCTGTAAAGGTACTGTCATTGGTGCTTTCATCCACATTCATCCATGTGAAATACACGTTTTAATTGATTATGTGGGCATATGTAATCTGCCTGCCTGTCTCTGGGATTGTTCATATTAAGTATCAACAGGCCTTTCAGGGGGTGGAAAGGGTCAGTGTGCCACAACTGCTTTTGGAAAATACATAGGTTTGTTCATCTGCTTTAGAACCAGTTGTCTGACTCAGAGCTCTCTAATATTTCACTGCTCTAAACACTTAGTTGAACAATTCGTGGAGATTTACATTCTCATAAGGTATTATTTTCCTAAGTATTCCATAGGCTTTATAGTTATATTGAAGAAGTTATGTTTTTGTTTGTTTCTCCAAATAAATGCTTTTTTTGTGATTGTCATTTATTTCCGGTTTTTAGCTGCAGGACTTCACATGAGGCAAATTGCTGGTCTTGGCATCTCCACCCAGAGAGGAACTTTCATTACATGGCACAAGTATGTATGTTGTGTGTTCTTTAAAATGAATTTGTATTCATTTGTAATCACAGACTGGATGGAAGCAGGCTGTAGAAGTGTTGAACTCAAAAGTAAAAACTGTCAGGTCACTCATTTTCTCTTGTGTTTGCACAGCCACACCTTAGGGTAATTCAGAGCAGACTCAGTATGTGGCCTTTTTGTTCTTTGTACATTGAAAGACATGAATACATACGTATTCTTAATTCTGGTGAGAAGTCTGACACTCCAAATGTCTGTGTGCTGATTTAGTAATTCCTCAAATCCACCAGGAGGATGTGCAGTTATTGTAGGAACTGACCTAGTGTTTATTTTCCTGACTGGAAATGGTGAATAATGTTGAATGTTTTGGGCAATTTGTGTTCTCTAGCTTTAAACGTTCATATGCTGTTTTTCAGGAAGACAGGGAAACCCTTTCATAATTTCATAAGTTGGCAAGACTTAAGAAGTGCTGAACTTGTGAATTCCTGGAATAAGTCCCTTCTGCTGAAGGTAAAACTGTGCTAATCCAGATACTGCTTGGGTATATTAGAGCTGTTTAACTTTTATGACAAGTAAGGGCAATATATGGAATACTGCAAGTGTCCTGTTCACATGGTGATGTGATGTGCTGTGGCCGAAAAACATTTAACTGAGCAATATTGGCATGGAAGATAGTACCAAGAAAAAAAGTTTGGTACTGCTAGCCTAAAGTAATTATTATGGAAAAAGATATCTGTAGGTCTAAGGCTCATTTCATTACTTTTTAGTCTGTTATATTAAAACGTTGCATGTTAACACCACTACAGCATAGATTTTGGATGTAGGTAGGTCTGGGTTGGAAGTGGTTTGGGCTTTTGGTTTCTTGGCTTGTTTGTTTCATGTACCCTTTGCTCGGATGACCTATAGGAGGTACATTTTATGCTGTTTGTGGCTTGTGCTTCATACCTTTAGAAGAA